>JADBJO010006522.1:30000-80000 GCA_016801955.1 Conus betulinus
AAGTTACCCCACTTACTTACTGTTTATTGTTTACTGTTCCCTGCCTCACTTCTTCCTCAGCTTCGTTTCGACTAATTCGAAGCTATTTGTGTATTTGTTTCTATCCGTCTTTGTGTTTGTCTTTTTGATCTCCCTTGCATCATTGGGTGGATCCTTAGGAGTAGGTTTAAAGATCGTCTCCTACATTTTACTATGAAGACAGTTGAGTTGTTGGCCTGCGCTTGTTTTTCCCCCGCTATTAGATTGTTCGTCTTTGTATTTGTCTGACTTTATTCACGTTTAATAGGCTGTGCCAGTCTTGAATAAAAGTTGCTCTGTGTTAGATTTTCTTATGGGAGCAGAAGTTACCCTACTTATTTACTGTTTATTGTTTACTGTTCCCTGCCTCAATTCTTTCTCAATTTCGTGACAAAGTAATCTATAATATTTGCTTCTGCGAGCTTCAGCATTTCACTAATGTTTTTATCAATCCCTGCACTTTTCCTATTCTTTAACTTCTTCATGCTGTTTTTTTTTTTTTTTTTTTTTTTTTTTTTACTTCTTCTATCGTTATTTCATTATTAAACAAGGGCTCACTTAGTAATTCTTTTTTTTTTCATGATGTTCTGAGTCTGTAAGTTCCTGCTGACGTCAGTCAGCAAAAGCATTGAATAGACTATGAAAGTGATCAAACAACTGCGAGGATGTTATATTGTTGTATATAACCGCTTTCCTACTCGCCGATCTAATGGTTGCCCAAAACATGTTTTGATCATTTGCTGCTTCCTCTAATGTTCTGAGTTTTTTTTCATCAAATTTTCTTGTCTTTTTTTTTTTTTTTAGTTTACTGTATTGCTTTCGTTCTTCTGTATACTTTTTTTTTCTCTTTTCCATTTTTCCTTCTGTATTTTTGGCTCTTCTGAAGGTCTGTAATGACCTTTTAACTAACTTTTTCTTTCTCTCACATTCACTATCAAACCAATCATTTTTGTCTTTTTCTTTCTTTCTCCCAGTTGTCCTAACTATGCATGCAGCAGCTCCACAGAGTGCATCTACAAACTGTTCAATACTTCTATCAACATCTGCACCTAAAGTATCCATGGCAACACTCATACAATTTTTGAATTTATCTGAACTTCTCTCTTCCCTGTACAGCTGTGAATGTTCCTCCGCCCATATGATTAGCTCTTCAGTTGAGTGGTGTTCAGCTTGTGGTTCGCTTTTTGAATGAATTGATTTCCAAACGAGTTGGACTGGGAAGTGCTATGAAAGTAAGTCATCTAAACAGTTAGTTTACAACTACTGGCTATTTCTGTTGATGCTACAAAGTAATCAACAACACTACCTCCGTTGGGAGACACGGAAGTGAATTCACCTCTGTGTCTGTATCACATGATCCAGTCATATCGTTAAGTCAAACATAAAAACAAAATCCAACAAGGAACGACCACACGTATTTATAACAGCATCTCTAGAACAGCGTTTTTTTTTTTTACATCCATAGTCCTCCTCTCCTCCTCTCCTCCTCCTCCTCCTCCTCCTCCTCCTCCACACCATGCATATAATTCAACATTCGCTCATACCCTAGCTGTTCACTACCTGTTCTCGCATTCATATCTCCACACATTAATAAAAACACATTTCTGTCCTCAACATATTGCAACATGTTTTTTCTTCAAGAATGAGAACTCCGTCTCTTAAATCAGTATTACTATATGCTGGACTATATTCCGGGGGGATATAACAAGCAACAAAAATCGTTTCATACTTCACACTAAACACAGTTTTGTCTATACGCTAAACAATCACATTATCACAATCTACTTTAATGTCTTTTATGAACTGTACAAAATGATTCTTGATCAGCAATAAGACTCCCCTTGAATTTCTACCCAAGGCTGATAGTTTCTTTGCTGGAGCACAAAATTTCGTGTGATCAGGGAAAATATTACTAAAGTCAAAAGGAAGGCTAATGAAAGTTTCAGTTAAACACACAAAATCAAAACGGGAGACAGAGGCTACAAACGAGTTGTCTGACGGTTTATTGTACAGATTTTCCACATTATAATTTAGTAAGGTAATTTCTGGCACCAGATTATCAGGCCTGTTTCATCTGTTGGAATTTATGCCACAACTGTTAGATCGTAGTGTGCGTGCACCTGGCTTGTGTGATCTTTTATCACTAACAGGCTGCCTTCTCAGATAATTCTGTATCTCACCCTTTCGTGGTGTTTCAGTTCTGTGTTCTGCTACAGTCAGTTTTCCTCTCACGAAGTAAGCCACTTATCCCGCCTTCATGCCTCTGTCACTAGGTCTCTCTGCCTTCGCGTCAAGTCATTAGCTACTCTCACCCCAGTTCTTTCTAGTCTGTCTCTGTTCTTAAGCAGCATCATTTTGTCCCTCCACCTCTGGAACTTGACGATCATGGTCTTAGGAGCCCCTGGTCTCACCTGCCACACGCGATGTGCCCTCGCTATGTCCTCCTGTGCCCACTGCCTATCTGGGTCCATTGCATTCAGCGCCTCGCACACTGCTCTTTCACATGCGTCATAGTCCTCCACCCCTACACTCACTGGATTTACACCATGCATGCATAAGTTGTCCTATCGAGAAAATTCTTCTAGTCTGTCAATCTCATCAGTCACCCTGGGAATTCCTCCGACAACTCTTCTATCTTTGTAGTCACTGTATAGCACTCTTCCGTTTCTCAGCAGCTTCAGTTTGTGTAAGTCACTGATACGAACAGAAAAATGCTTTCGACCCTATCTGTCAGTTTACTGGGTTTTTTTTTTCTAGTGTGCTGCATCTAGAACCGATTTCATCAGACTTCTGAGACACCTTTCCCAAGTCCTGCTGTATACAGCTTAGCCCTTCTCTAACACCTTTGTTCTGAGTCCTCTGCTCCTCTCTTAGTTCGTTTAACTATTGGCTTGTTCTTGCAGTTGATTGCTTTGTAGCTGAATAGCTTCTAAGATCTGTAACAGGGTCCATAGGCCTACTTTCTCTTTCTTCAGCTTCAACGGGGTTTACTGACCTATAGTCCTCTCCACCACTCACGTGATCTTTGTTTCGCTTGTCTATTGGTCCGGGGTTCACCTGCACGTCATTACTTAAGAGGATTCTCCATTATGTCATCACCGCACCGACAGCACACATACCAGCAACGACTGGTGTGTGCAAAAGAAACCTAACCTGGATTTCTCTGTCACATTCAGGTAGACTGTGCACACTGTCGCCATATGTCATTGTCTCTTTGCCTGCATTGTAATTGTGAAGATCGCACAAAACTGATGTAGTGTCCAGCACAGAGATAGTCGTGACTACACAATGTATGCGCTTCATGAGTAAGAGGAACAGTGCACAGCCTATCATCAAGTCCGCCAAAGTCATGTCGACTTTGCTCACCTGCCTTCCTCCATGTCTACATCTTGATCTACACTGAGTTCTTGCGTAAAAAACGGCCAATTCTGGCCCTACACACATTCAAATCCACCATGCTTGAACTATCAGGCTGAACAAGATGGCTGGAACGGTGACTCGGTGTAGTTGTGACTTGCTGCGGTGATTTGATGAAGTTCAAGTCAGTGGCAATTCAATAATCCGTTCAAGGTCCGTTTCCCAATCCACCATTATCCGCACCATGTCACTCACAAGTGTAAACCCCCCATTGATTTATACTGTAAAAAAACTTCGAATTTCAGCTCCTGTTGAGGTATCACTGCCGTTTTGGGTCCGCGGTTGTAAACTTAATCACTTTACGACTTTATCACACTCTTTTTATTGAAATGAAGGTAGCACAGAACTAACAGAACACAATGATGACGAGAGATTCACGATGAACGCTGTTTACTGGTCGCCATCTTGCGCATGCCCCCCCCCCCCCCCCGAAAGACCAAAATGTTAAAAAATCCTGATGACAGGAGCAGGCTCATACTGAGCCAATCCAGTGTCAGACGCCAATAACTAACACAGATTAACTGAAATGATAGACTTTGGACCTTTTAGGATAGTTTCAAAACAAGGTGACTGAGGGCGGAAACTGACGCAAATTTGAAAAAGAAAGGGTGCTAGTTCCGCAAGACAATACAAACAAATTACAGGACAAAAACACAATGCATTTCAGTCTCTTGAGACTATGGGAGTTAAAATGATAATATTAACAGTAAAAATAATGGTTACAAAAGGACAAAAATGATGATGAGGACGACGATGATAACATGAAATTAATGAAATGTGGAATACTGTCAATCTGTTGATAATAATAATTTTATGACGATAATAGTTATGGTATTCATAGCTGCTAAACGCAGAAAGGGAGAAGGAAAAGGGGATTGGAGGGTAGTAAAACAGCAGGGTTGGTTGGTTTGTTTATCGTTTAATGTAGTGATGGTAGTGATTATGGTAGATTGATAATAGCGCTTAGTAGCAAGGAATAGAAATGATCAATGAAAAAAAAAAAAAACACACGAAACTAATGGGGCGTAATTGTGATGATAGTAGTTATATGTGGGGATGTTGGTAATGATGATGATGGTTGGAAAGAAATGAAAGTGATCAGAGACTGAATCGCTGTTATTGCTACTGAAACAGAAAAAAAGAGAGACAGGGCGGGGGAGGGGGGGGGGACGAAAAGCTCATATATCTCCTTCTACACATAAGTATCCACAGGGAGAAGGGAAGGAAAACTCGTGCAAACAATCTTATTGGAAAAGTAAACAGAAATTGTCCTAAATGTTCTTTGTTTTTGCCTGAAGAAGACTCAAGAGACTGAGTCAGGTCAGTTAGATAGATCTGCTACTGATAAACTGGATCCTCGTACAACCTGTCACAGGGTCGGCTTGTCGGGGACTAAACCGGCACTGCCACCAGTTCTCAAGAGGACGGTGAGGAGGGTGGCTAGACACCCTGATGGAAATAAATTAAAGATCCAGCAAAGGGCGCCAGCTCTATTCACGACCATCTATCTAAGGGAGTAAAGCCACACAAATATCTGGAGTGGAGCCCCTAAGACGGTTGGATGGCAAACTGTGTCACCCTCCAGCAGCTCCTGCAACTGCATCGGCACCAGACTGCAACTCCAGCTTCGCTACTTGCGTCGACACAACGTGGGAAGATACCGGTTTTAAGTCAGCACTCAACTGGCGTATAGTGCAACGCCAGGGGTTGCTTCTGGTGGTGGTGAGAGAGATCTTCACGTCTCACTGGACAGCTACCGCCCGCCTAGGCTGGGCAACGTTCAGCCAATAAGGTGCTGCCCCGCCACGACCTGCCTTCTTCACTGGGTGCATGGAGATTAGGAGAACACCCGACAACCAGGTTGTAAACTGCCGCACCAGGCAACAAGAAAACTTCAAGAAAGGAATCAGTGCTAAACTGGGATGTTGGAATGTCCGGATGATGATGCCTGAGCTTTCTCAAGACCTTCAAGATATCAACGACGGCGCTAGAAAAAAGCTGTCCTAAACAATAAACTCAAGAGATTGAATGTGGACATCGCCACCGTACAGAAAACGTGGCTGGCTGACACAGGCACACTGAAGGAGAGGGACTACACCTTCTTCTGGCAAGGAAAGAGCTCTGATGCTCCAAGAGAGTATGGAGTAGGTTTGGCAGTAAAGAACAGCCTGCTGGGTATGATAGAACCAGGCAGCGGTGGCTCAGAGCGACTCCTGACTCTCCGTCTTAACATAAACAAAGTTCTTGTCACCCTTGTCAGCATATATGCTTCGACTCTGACCGCCACTCCGGATGCCAAGAGTGAGCTCTATGACAATCTTGCATATACCATAAGGAACATCCCCAGCATAGAACAACTTGTTCTCCTGCGTGAATTCAATGCCAGCGTGGATGCAGACAATGACTCGTGACCCACTAGCCTTGGCTTCTTTGGAGTGGGGGAAAATGAATGAGAATGGACAGCGACTGGACGAGGTTTACGCCTGTCATGAATTGTACACCGCTAACTCCTTTTTCAAGATGAAGCCTCAAAGCATTGGCACCAACTGGATCTGATCCTGGTAAGATGCTCCACTGTCAAAAAACCTTTGCCACACTCGCTCTTACCACAGCGCAGACTGTCACACAGACCACTCCCTGGCATGCTGCAGAATCAGGATGCAACCAAAGAAGTTCCACTGCTCAAAGAAATGAGGGTGCTTCCGTATCGACGTCAGTGAGATGTCTCAGCCAGATCTTGTAGAACACTTCACAGAGGCCTCTGAGAGAGAATACGATGCATTGCAGCCTGAAGACTCTGACACAGAGACATGAGAAACTTTAAGAGACACCATGCACCGCACTGCCCTGTCTATCTTTGGGTAGAAAACTTCGAAGTTTCACGAACGGTTTATGGCCAAATCGTCAGACATGACTCCCATTATTGAGGCCAAGCGCTCCGCACTCACTAGTTACAAGCGGTCACCCAATGAGATGAACCTGCAGATCCTCAGGGCTGCCAGGAGCAAGGTTAAGCTTAATGCCAGGCGCTGTGCCAATGAGTATGGGACAGAGCACAGCAAGGAGGTACAGATAGCCATTGAAAGAGCAACAGAGGGGTATGTGACGGCATCACGAAGGCGCTGAGACCAACACAGAGCAAAACGGCTTCCCTCAAATCCTTCACAAAGACGTAATCAATGATCCCAGCCAGCAGATGGAGAAATGGGTGGAGCACTACTCTGACCTCTACTCCAGAGACCTCCAGAGACACAGTGACCTTTTCAGCCGCTGGTGCCATCAAATGCAGGCCAGTCATGGAAGAGCTTGACGTAGAGCCGACCGTGGACGAACTCAGCAAGGCCATTGACAGCCTGGCATCAGACAAGCACCTGGCAGTGATGGCGTTCCACCAGACCTCATCAAACACTCCAAGACTATCCTTCTGCACTCTTTGCATGCAGTCCTCTGTCAGTGCTGGAATGATGGAGCTGTATGGCAGGACATGATGGATACCGAGATTGTCACCCTGTACAAAAACAAGGGCGAAAGGAGCGACTGCAGTAATTACAGAGATATCTCCCTTCTTAGCGTCGTCGGCAAAGTCTATGCTTGGGTCCTCCTGATCTGCCGGTAGAAGCTGGCTAAATGTGTCTACCCAGATTCACAGTGTGGCCTTTCTAGCAGAGAGGTTCATGGTAGACATGGCCTTATCCTTTCGCTGACGACAGGAAAAGTGCAGAGAGCAGTGGGGTCCCTGTATGTCGCATTCATGGACCTCACCAAGGCCTTCGACCTAATCAGCGGAGAGAGTCTTTTCAGGGCTCTCCAAAAGATCAGCTGCCCCCCCCCCCCCCCCCCCCCCCCCCAATACTGCATAGCTTAATTGAGTCCTTCCACTCTAACATGAAAGGGACTGTGCAGTTTCATGGCAGCCTCTCCAAGCCCTTTGACATATACAGCAGTGTCAAACAAGGCTGCGTCCTGGCCCCCTCCTCTTTGGATCTTCTGTGCTCTTCTCTTCTCTTGAAGCATGCAGTGCAAGAGGGAATCTACCTGCTGACCAGATCAGATGGCGGACTTTTCAATCTCACCTGCCTAAGAACAAGGACTAAGGTCCATGAAGCCCTCATCAGAGATATGTAGTTTGCTAATGATGCCGCTGTTATGACCCACACACAGCAGGAGCTGCAGTTGCTGATAGACCACTTCTCCCAGCCAGCAAAAGACTTTGGTCTGACTATCAGCCTAAATAAGACAAATGTGCTGGGTCAAGACACGCTGTCACCACCGGTCATCGCCTTTGATGACTCTGAGCTTGATACCATCCATCAATTCACTAAGCGTGGGTCCACCATCACCGATAACCTCTCCCTTGACACTGAGATCGACAAAAGGATCGGGAAGGCAGCCACAACACTTGCTCACCTCATGCAAAGAGTGTGGACAAAACCCTAGCTGACCACAAAGAAAAAGATGGTCATGTATAACGTCTGCATTCTCAGTACCTTGCTGTATGGCAGTGAGACATGGGCCACTCATGCTTACAAGAAGAAAAGCCTCGATTCCTTCCACCTCAGAAGCTTCCGTTGTATACTCGGCATCTCCTGGCAAGACAGGGTGACCAACACCGAGGTACTGTCTCGTGCTGGCCTCAGTACCATGTACACCCTGCTGAGATTTCGGTTGCGTTGGCTCGGCCTCGGCGGTTGCATGAAGGATTGTCGCATCCAAAAGACGTCCGTTATGGAGAGCTTGCCGCAGGGCAGAGAAACGTTGGCCACAGACAGCTGAGATACAAAGAACATGAAGGCGCTTGAGATCAACACCGAGTCCTAGTAGGACTTCGCAGCAGACCACAAGCTGGAGAAGCACTCTCAAGAAACAGCTGCAGACTGGCGAAGACAAACTGACAGCTGCTGCAGCAGAAAAGCGAGCCAGCAGAAAGGGGATGACAGCGAACAAACCAGTGTTAACATACAGGTGTGACCACTGCGACAGAGACTGCCATTCTTGCATCTGTCTCTACAGCCACAGGCAATGCTGCTCAGGTCAAGCAGACAGCCCGGACAGATATCTAAATCTTAGGTCGGATATACTCTATCCAGGGTTAGCTATGATCGGCAGAGGCTTACTAAACAGGACTGTTGGATGATGATCATTGTCACAAGTGAAGTGAAGTGTTGGCGTTAATGTCATGATGATGGCTGAGTAGAAACGGAAATGATCAATGAGAAAAGGCTTAACGTGCCAACAACAACAACAACAACAACAACACACACACACACACACACACACACACACACACTCACAAAGTATACCAACCAAACAGAACTATTTGGGTGTGATCATAATGATAATATACTACTGGCAAAAAGTTAAGGGCCATTTCCAACGCTGTCTCCCAGACCAAAACACTACAGCCAATGTTAAGAAGAACGGACGCAAAATCTTCTAAATTTATTCAAGAACAAATTAATTGGACCATTGCACGAAATCAACAAATCAAACGCAAACAGCAGGCTGTAATGTCCAATCACCCTTCCTCAGGATCGTCACATAAGCCACAACTGAAAAACTGCACCATTCAGTACCGAGTGTAGCCACCGTTTGCCGCCAGGCAAGCGGCACAACGTCGACGCTTGGAGTCCACCAGGGTCCGAAGAGTGTCCCGCAGTATGGCCTGCCACTCCTGCTGCAGAAAGAGAGTGAGCTGGGCCATGTCAACAGGCGGGGGGTGGTTGTGGGCTACCCGCCGTCCAAGGACATCCCAGAGGTGCTCAATTGGAGCCAGATCAGGTGAGCGAGATGGCCACTGCATCCGGATGATCCCCTCTTGCTGCAGATGATCGTCCACGACACGGGCTCGGTGTGGACGGGCGTTGTCGTCTTGGAAAACAGCAGTGTTACCCATGGCCTGAAGGGTGGGCTGGATCAGGGGCCTCACAATCTCGTCACGGTACCGCACCCCTGTCAGCATGCCTTGAATTACGTACAGGGAGGAGTTCTGTCTTGATGACTGAAGCCACCCCAGACCATCACAGAATCCTGTCTGTAACGATCCACCTCACGAAACTGTGGCGTCAACAAAACGTTCTCCTGGCCTTCGCCACACTCGGGTCCTGCCGTCATTGAATGCCAAGGTGAAGTGGGGACTCATCTGTGAACAGCACTCAAGACCATTGCTGCCTCGTCCAGCGAACGTGATGACGACACCAGTCCGCCCGTGCTCTGCGGTGAGCTGGAGTAAGTGGTACTCGGACTGGTGGTCTCCGGGATGACAGCCCGAACTCGTGCAAACGGTTACAAACTGTCCTTCTCTACTGACATTGACATCTGCAGCCTGCAGGAGCTCATGCCTTAAGGTGGATGAGGTGACAGTCCGATTGCGTAGGGCAGACAGCAGGAGGAAACCTTCGTCAATCAACGCTAAGGCACGTCCACGATCGGCAGGGTCCAGTCTTTGCCTTTGTGCCATGCTTTTTGGGTTGGCGTAGACGACCGTTCTGTGTTTACAGATTTGTGGCCAACGGCGTCTGATTTGTGTTCATGAACGAGGTGCCATGCACGTGCATCATGATCGCATTTCGCCCTTTTTTTCAAACTCATATGCCCCCACAGGCACCCGTTTTACCGGTTTTACGTGGTTTCCGCACGTGCAGCTGCGCTCTCCACCTTGTACCGCAGTGGGTTTTTAGGTGTTGTGATCTGTTAAGGAACATCTGTTCAATATGTCTAACCAAGTTTGGGTCATTGTGACTTCGTTTCAAGCCTATTATTTACACACCCAGACACTAACGTCAAAATGACAGGTGGCCCTTAACTTTTTGAAAGATGTGTAGTCTACATGTGCATGTGCATCAGTGGGTTTGCAAAAAATAGAAGTTTCGAGTAAGCCATCTTTGAGGGAGATGGTGATGTCCAAGAAGTTGACTGACTGAAATGGTGCAGGTTAGTTGGATGGATGGATGGAAGGTCGGAGCAAAGTTGGGAAAATTGAGATCTTGTTTTGGCATGGATGTGGTTCCCAGTCTTTTGTCAATGCATCTTTTGCACAGCTGTGGCATGGGGCCTGTATAAATCTATAGTAGGCAGTGTTCTAAGTGTCCCATAACGAGGCAGGCATAGGATGGTCCCATTTTGGTTCATATGTTCTTTATTTCAGGAACCTTTTGACAGTGAAGAGGAGAGGAATTGACATGTTTTAATGTCGGCAATGATAGCATTGACATGTTTTGGCAGTCAAGAGGAGAGGAATTGACGTGTTTTAATGTAGGCAATGGTAGCATTGACATGTTTTGACAGTCAGGAGGAAAGGAATTGACATGTAATGTCAGCAAAGATAGTATTGATATGTTTTGACAGTCAGGAGGAGAGGAATTGAAGTGTTTTAATGTCGGCAATGGTAAGATTGACATGTTTTGACATCAGGAGGAGAGGAATTGACGTGTTTTAATGTCGGAAATGATACCATTGACATGTTTTGACAGGAAGAACGGGACTGAAGTACTTAGTGTTCAGGAATGGCAGCCCTGACACGCTGTGGTAGTCAGAAAGAACACGCTGTGGGTAGTCAGAAAGAGCATACTGTGGTAGTCAGAAAGAACACGCTGTGGTAATCAGAAAGAACACGCTGTGGTAGTCAGAAAGAACACGCTGTGGTAGTTAGAAAGAACACGCTGTGGTAATCAGAAAGAACACGCTGTGGTGGTCAGAAAGAACACGCTGTGGTAGTCAGAAAGAACACGCTGTGGTAGTCAGAAAGAACACGCTGTGGTAATCAGAAAGAACACGCTGTAGTAGTCAGAAAAGAACACGCCGTGGCAATCAGAAAGTATGGGGTTGATGTGTTTTGCTTTCAGGAAGGGCAACACTGACACGCTGAGGTAGTCAGAAAGAACGCGCTGTGGTAGTCAGAAAGAACACGCTGTGGTGGTCAGAAAGAACACGCTGTGGTAGTCAGAAAGAACACGCTGTGGTGGTCAGAAAGAACACGCTGTGGTAGTCAGAAAGAACAAGCCTTGGTAGTCAGAAAGAACGGGGTTGGTGTGTTTTGCTTTCAAGAATGGTCAGATTGACAGGTTTTGATAGAAATACGTGGCCTGTCGATTTTTGTTGGCGAAAAGTCAAGCATCGCCGATTTTGACAGTCACAGAAAAAGTGAACTGACGTCTATCATTGTCATTGATGATTCCCAGGAGGAAGAAGAGGAAAGGGATTGTTGTTGCTGTCGTCAGGAATTGTAGGATTAACTTTCTTGAAAGTCAAGTATGGTATGATTGACACGCGTTGTTAGTCATGAAGTAGAGGATTAACGTATCAACGTGTTTTATTGTAAGGAATGTGTGGAACTGGCACGTTTCGACAGTCAGAAAGGAGGAAATTGACGTTCCTTTTTCAGGAATGGTAGCTTTGACATTTTGGTTGTCGGAAAGATGGGGATTTATGTTCTGTTTTCAAGAACGGTAGAACTGACTCGTTTTAACAGTCAGAAGGAAAGAAACTTACATTTATTCCAGGAATTGACGTGTTTTCTTTGTAAGGAATCGTCAGACCTATACTGTAGATAGTCAGAGGTAATCGAACTGGTATGTTTTGTGATCAAAATAGAGTTGTTGCACGTGTTTCGTTCACAGAGCAGTTGATTTAACACGTTTTGATAGTGGGGACTAAAACGTTTCTTTTTTTGGCAGGAATGGTCAGGCTGACAGGTTTGGATAGCCGGTCAGAAGGTCACAGGTGTGTTTAGCTGGTAGGAATGGTAAGGCTGACAGGTTTTGATAGCTGGTCAGAAGGTCACTGGTTTCTTGGCAGGAATGGTCAGGCTGACAGGTTTTGATAGCCGGTCAGAAGGTCACAGGTGTGTTTAGCTGGTAGGAATGGTCAGGCTGACAGGTTTTGATAGCCGGTCAGAAGGTCACAGGTGTGTTTAGCTGGTAGGAATGGTAAGGCTGACAGGTTTGGATAGCAGGTCAGAAGGGCACAGGTGTGTTCAGCTGGCAGGAATGGTAAGGCTGAAAGGTTTGGATAGCCGGTCAGAAGGGCACACAGGTGTGTTTAGCTGGCAGGAGTGACAGGACTGACTCATTTTCATCGCCAGGAAAACTTGATTGGTATGTTTGCTGGCAGCATTGCTGGGACTGACCAGGAGTTACATGTTAGAGAGTTTCCTCCCTATTGGAGATTGTCTCCCTCTTGGAGATTATAAGCTTGTTGAAGGCTCATTTTGAGAAGCATTTATTATTCCCCATTCATCCACTCAAGCACATACTGTTAGTTAGGCAGACTTATCTACCACTGCAGATATGAATGCTTATCTCCCCCTATTTCTTCAATCTAAGACATAAGAGCAAGCTTTGTTTATAATTGACCACACACACACACACACACACACACACACACACACACACACATATATATATATATATATATATATATATATATATATGTGTGTGTGTGTGTGTGTGTGTGTGTGTGTGTGTGTGTGTGTGTGTGTGTGTGCCGAAGAGCAACACTTATTTTTTTTCTATCCCTCGATATTTTATATCCATTAGCGCTAGGCCTGGGGAAAGCTAATGCCAATAATAATAATAATAATAATACTCTCTCTCTCTCTCTCTCTCTCTCTCTCTCTCTCTCCAAAAAAGGACAAATACACGACTATCGTTCTGATTTTTTTAAATTCTTAGTGGTGTTTAACGACAACAGCGTAAGTACGCGAATTATTATTACTATTGATATTCCTACGCTTAGAATTAAAAAAAAAAAAAAAAAGGAGATCGCTTTAGAATGTGTACATCATGTTGGCACATCTATTCCGGGATAAACTTCGAGGGATTAAGCTAGAAAACTTGTCGCAAGCTCTTGTCTTAAGCGATTAAAACTACCGTACAAAATCAATGAATATGTGTGTGTGTGTGTGTGTGTGTGTGTGTGTGTGTGTGTGTGTGTGTGTGTGTGTGTGTGTGTGTGTGTGTGTGCAAGTGAGGAGTGACACTTTTCAAAGCTGCCATCTGGTGACTAGAGAAACTGGCATACATCATGATCTTAACTGTATGGGAACTGTGAGGGAACATTAGCAATCAGTGAATCTAACATGGATACATAACGATCTCACATGCATGGCAGCTGCAAGAGAAAGACAGCAGTCGATGGATCTAACCATCTTCAGTTATACACGAGCACAGTATCCTTTTCTACCAGACAAATGGGATGGATGGTAACTTTTCAGTTCTGCAGTGATCTTACAATACATCATGTTGCTTTGGAATAACCGACTAGTTTGACGTTGATCGTTCGTAACTGTGAGTCTTGATGACACACGCACATCCCATGTGGCCTCCCTGGCAGCTGGCGGAAGCGTCGCAGCAGGTCCCCTCGCGCAGTGTCCTTGAGAATTGGCATCGCAGGATTGGCATCTGTCCACAGAGAGAGAGAGAGAGAGAGAGAGAGAGAGAGAGAGAGAGAGAGAGAGAGAGAGAGAGAATCAATCAACACTATCAGCTTCATGTATACACACACACACACACACACACACACACACACACACACACACACACACACACACACACACACACAAGCACGCACCCACGTACACACGCACGCACACGCGCACATACAAAACGCGTACGTGCTCACACTCACTACTTTTTTTCAAGACATGAAAAGTAAAATTAATGAGAGAGAGAGAGAGAGAGAGAGAGAGTCATCCAACAGATCAGCTTCAAGCACACACACATACTCTCTCTCTCTCTCTCTCTCGCTTTCCTATTCCTAAGTATACGAAGGATTCCAAAGAAAGGAAGAAACACTGGCTGTTGCAATAGATATGGGAAAAACGCATACGACAAAGTCCAGTTCTCGCTTCTCATGGAACTACTCCTTGACTATGGAGCAGCAAGACACTTACACGGTGGATAGCAGCGGCACTTCAGGAGCGAACCGTCATCCTACGATTTGGAATTTGAACGTCTGAACCTCATAGACTTCCTATGGGATTACCTCAAGGTTCTCCTCTCTGCCCTGGTTTGTACAATGGTTATACTAAAGGCCTTGCAGACCTCAACAGAAACGGAATTGCTCGTGTTGACACTAGCAGATGACGGTCTGATCTACAAAACATCTAAGAATACTCAAGAAAGAACGAAAGCAGTTCAGCAACAGTTTGAACAACATTGCTAAGTGGTGTCAAGGAACTGGATCGTCCATCAAGCCTACAAAAGCTCAGACATTAGTCTGCACTCTCAACAACAAGACATCACGACAAGTACCCTCACCAGTTTCCTTCAATGGAATACCAATTGAATCAACTAACAACCTACACTATTTGGGTGTGAGCTTTGACAGGAATGCTAAACCTTTAGAAAGCATGTTGAGAATATTGTTCTCAAATGCAAAAAGGCCCATCTCTCTCATGAAAGCAATGACAGCTAAAGGCATTAAAAACAGCGCCATCTCTATCGACTGTATCACGCTCTTGTATTGAGTGTGACTGGTTGCAGATTAGGGCTTACAACACTGTCCAACAGCAATCTTTTCAACTTATAAAAATTTCAAAAAGAAGAATGAGATTGATCCTGGGAACCACATAGGGCACATCAGTTGAAACTATGCGATACCTCCTCGACCTTCCTTCAATGCAGACAAGACACACAAGTTAGCACAGATGAAGGCATATTCAGAGCACTTGAAAATCCCCAAAGCCCACGTCATGCGCGGTCAAGGAAACAAAAGGTACTCGGCGAGGAAGTGGATAATCATGGATGACACAGGCAGAGGCTTGTGTGCCAATTAGCAGAACTTGAAGAAACGAAGGAATGAGAGAAAAGTATCCAGACCACTTGAAACACCTCTACCAAATTGCCATCGCTCCAGAACTTGGAAGGCATTGTCTACAATGGCCAGAAGGCAAAACCAACGCAGAAATTCAGATGCAGGTAGATCTTTGCACAAAAGATGATATTGTAATATGCACTGACAGTTCTGTCACCAAAGGTAAGTCAGGCTGGGGATGCACAGTGAAGCAAACTATCCAGAAAGACAATGGTGCGCACAGTTCAACAACTTCAAGTCTAACAATGGAGGTAGAAGCAATGACACAAACACTCCACTGGCTTTCATCCACACGCCAGTTTCAAACTCAACAAGCCATGATACTGACTGACCCCACGAACCTACTTTAGAAAGTGAAAAGTGGAATGGGAAGCCCTGCTTGAAATGAACTAATACACAGCCTTCCGCTGGAGAGAGACTCATGTGGGATAAACTGCCCCGGACACGCTGGAGTTAAAGGAAACGAGAGAGCTGACACACTGGCTGGCAAGGCAATGATAAGAACTGGAGTACAGCTTAGCCGATCTGATGTGATCACACACAGGAATGGTCTCAACCTGGGGGTCACACTGAAGGTCTGTTGCTGACACAGTAATGGTATCAGTCCGGGGGTCACACTGAAAGTCTGCTGTTGACACAGTAATGGTATCAGCCTGGGGGTCACACCGAAAGTCTGCTGTTTGACGCAGTGATGATCTCTGCCTGGTAGTGACACTGAAAGTCTGCTGTTGACACAGTGATGGTCTCTGCCTGGTAGTGACACTGAAAGTCTGCTGTTGACGCAGTGATGGTCTCTGCCTGGTGGGAGTAAGAAATGTTTGTAATACTCAAAAGGTTGCAGCCAGGGTCCAGGGTCCGCTTAAGCCCCTTGGTGGGGTTCAAAGGCAACGCCCTGCTAGGGCTGACAAAAATTTGACATTTAAGGACAGTTTGCTGCGTTCTCCTTTAATACAAAAAAAAAAAAAAAAAAATCGTCAAAACGCCAATACGGAAATCCGTATAACACGGAACTACTCCCACCCATGCCATTAGAAACGTTCATCATGGGTGCCATCTGATGACGCTGATTACTGAACACAACGTCATCTGAAACGTTCGTTCATCACGGGTGTCATCTGATGACGCTGATTACTGAACACACAACGTCATTCAAAACGTTCATCATGGGCATCATCTGATGACGCTGATTACTGAACACAACGTCATACCAAACGTTGTTTACTAATGTAATATTATGATGCTAATTACTGAACAAAGCGTCGCTCCAATCATCGCTCACTGGTCTGATATCACTGACGACGGAACAAAACGTAAATTCAAATGTTGCTCACCAGCGGGATTTGATTACGCTGGTTACTGACCACAACGTCAATCCAATTTCGGTGCACGAGCGTAATCTGAAGTCAGTAATTACTGAACACAACATCATTCCAAACGTTAACCATAATTGCAGTTATGACACTGATAACTACAGGCAGCGTCATTGCAAACTTTGTGATATCACAAAGTCAGTTCAAACGTTGAATGCAAGCGTCACGTTATGACACCGGTAAGTAGACACGTCATCTTATTTTCAGAGTCACTGCACCGTTTACTGAACGCCACATAATTCCAGTCGTTCATAACTTACATGCAGACTGTGACGACACTGGTTGCTATACACACTCATCATTCGGTAAAACGCCAAACGTTCTTCATCTTTGTAGTGTCATGACAGTGGCCACACTGACTGCTAAGCATAACGTTATTCTAAACGTTGGTCACGTGTTTAATGAGCAAACACTGGTAACTGACCACAATGCTATATCGCAATGTTATCCATTGGAGGCTCCAGCAAAACAACAGCTTTCTGCCTGCTAAACTGGTCAGTACCGCAGTTCTGTTCAATTAGTGTGCCCACAATGAAGGAGTCCCGCTGACCAGCTGTAAGCCTCAATATTTCATTGGGGCATATGAGGAAACGCTGTTTAGAGAGAGAGAGAGAGAGAGAGAGAGAGAGAGAGAGAGAGAGAGAGAGAGAGAGAGAATGCCGTCTCAATAAGAAAAATATCAATTTGTTCGGACAAAACGTTTTAGCATATGTTTCTATCATGATTCATCTATGTATCTGCCTGCCTATCTATGTGTCCATCTGTCTATCTACCTGTCTGTCTATCCGTTTTTTGTTTGTTTGTTTTTTGTTTTGTTTGTATTTTGTTTTGTTTTTTTTTTGTTTGTTTGTTTGTGTTTGTCGTTGTTGTTGTTGTTGTTTTGTTTGTTTGTTTGTTTGTTTTTTTTGCTGTCCCATCTTCTGTTTCACCTCGGTGGCAGTGCACCCACGCCGCTCATTCCGATACCCCGTCCACCGCCACAGCCCGGTCAGTCCCGCCGCAGCCCGGAACCGGCAGTCCACAGGAACAGTCAGTGTCAAGTCATGAAGAGGCACTCACCGGAGAAGAAACTGCACAGCTGCCGAGTCACTTTGGTGGTGTTCAATGGCACCTATTCTGATTCAAACATACGCAGGACACCACCTACTAAGCCCCCTACTGACGGCAATAACTGCTTAGTCGCGGAGCCACCCTGATTGAGCTCTCCCTCCGGAGAGAGCCACCACGTCCGTCCAACGACAGCCCCTACGGATCGGCCGATACAGTGACCCGACGGAATCAAACCAAGGCCACAGACGTGTAGAAGACATCGAAACTGAGGTCACCATGAGAGCAGGACATGGAAGGCCACTGAATTTGAGACTTCTATGCTGATCGATGACAATAAGGATGATGAAGATGATGCTATGGATTTTCATTCCGCTCTGAGACTGCATGACAGGGCTGCACTCTGTGCTTCATTTCATAATATATCCAGGCGTCAACCAGGCCCCTGAGTTACCGACAGCCTGGTGTTGGTCACGAAATTTGAGCAACATTCTCACAGACGCATCCATTAAGTGGATGAAACTTGACTGTGTGGTCCCAGTCTTCCCAACTGAGTCCGTAGCAAACTCAGCTCTGGGTAGGAGCTGGCCGGGGTAAAAAAATCTCAAATGACTCTGATGGGAATCGAACCGACGACCTCCCAGGCGGGAGTACGCGACGCTAAGCACTTCGCCAAGGTGGCTGGTCTGTCTATCTGACTAGCTGTCGTCTGTCTATCTAAGGGAGAGAGACAGAGATAGAGAGATATGAAAGAACTGGAGACGAGAGAGAGAGAGAGAGAGAGAGAGAGAGAGAGAGAGAGAGAGAGAGAGAGAGAACTTATCGATCAGGAGAAAAATATTACCCTCCCACAACACGCTTCAGTGTAGGGCTCTCGATCTCGAAGAAAGCCTGGTCATCTGTAAAACACACACACACACACACACACACACACACACACAACACACAGAGAGAGAGAGAGAGAGAGAGAGAGAGAGAGAGAGAGAGAGAGAGAGGACATCGATCAGAAGAAAAATATTACTCAGGCCGATCACGGCTCATTGTAGGGCTCTCGATCTCGGAGAAAGCCTTGTCATCTGTAACACACACACACACACACACACACACACACACACACACACACACACACACACACACACACACAGAGAGAGAGAGAGAGAGAGAGAGAGAGAGAGAATGACTGAAGATAAACATTTTTCAAAGGAAATTTACTTATGTTTGCTATACACTTTCAGTGCTTAAGGAACCCAAGAGTATCTGTTTTTTCCATGTTCTGATGTAAGGCAAACAGTATTTCCAGCTAAGTGTCTTTTAAAGCAAGTCCGGTAAGTGCAGACACAACAGGCTCTGATTCCAGCAGCCGACAGTGCTCACTGGGACTGGATCCCCCAGTATATGTCTTGAAGGGACGCAATGCACCAATGTTCATCAACATATGTCATGAAGAGACACAATGCACCACTGTTCCCCAACATATGTCAAGAAGAAACACAATGCACCACCAATGTTCCCCAACATGTGTCATGAAGAGAAGAGACACAATACACCATGTTCCCCCAACATATGTCATGAAGGGACACAATACACCAATGTTCCCCAACATATGTCATGAAGAGACACAATACACCAATGTTTCCCAACATATGTCATGAAGAGACACAATACACCAATGTTCCCCAACATATGTCATGAAGGGACACAATACACTAATGTTCCCCAACATATGTCATGAAGACACACAATACACCTATGTTCCAAAACATTTGTCATGAAGAGACACAATCCACCAATGCCACCTCCCTCCCCAAATGTCATGAACAGACACAATATACAATGTTTTCTATCATTTGCTATGAAGGGACACAATACACCTATAGTCCTAACATTTATCATGTAGGGACACAGTACGCCAATGTTCCCCAACATATGTCATCAAGGGACACAATAAACCAAAGTTCTCAGACATAAGTCATGAAGGTACAGAATACACCAATGTTTTCCAACATATGTCATCAAGAGACACAATACACCAATGTTTTCCAACATATGTCATCAAGAGACACAATACACCAATGTTTTCCAACATATGTCATCAAGGGACACATTACACCAATGTTCCCCAACATATGTCGTCAAGAGACACAATACACCAATGTTCCCTAACATGTGTCATGAAGGGACATTATACACACCAATACACCAATGTTCCCCAACATGTGTCATGAAGTATAAAATACACCAATCTTCCTTAAAATCTATCATAAAGGTACACAATACACCAATGCTCCCCACCATTTGTCATAAATGGCAGAGTACACAAATGCTCCCCAGCAGGTGTCATGAAGGGATACAATACAGTAATGTTCCCCATCATTAATCATGACAGTATACAATACACCAATGATCCCTAACATCTATCATTAAGGTATACAATACACCAATATTCCCTAGTATCTATCATAAAGATACAAAATAGACCAATGCTCCCCAACATAATTATACCATGAAGGGACACAATACACCAATGGTCCCCAGGATATATCATAAAGGTACATGTCATCTGATGTAGCCTCACATGGCAACATGTGACGTTCCGTCGCGTACGCCCTTATTTGAAATAAAGCAATTCCCTAGGTAGGGAAGAGGAAGGTAAAAGAAAGGACAATTTACATGGCCTGACCAGTGTGATCGGTGTCGCTGGTGGCTATAGACGTAGGGTGATTATTGGTTGGATTGATGAGGAAAATGGACGGACGTTGTCCATTGGTCAAGTAACCAAGGGCTGGTAATGCGTAGAGTTAGATGAGTACTCACTGAATATGTACTCAGGAAGAGCGCAGGAAGCAAAAATAAGGTATAGGAAGGAGATGGCTTGGGGACACTGACCAGACAGGTTGATTGGAACTGCAGAACGAGATTCACACCTGTAATCTACCATTACCAGCCCTTCCCGGTGCTGTGGCAGCACCAGTAATGGGACAAACGACCGTGGCAGTCGCATAACAAGTATTTGGGCTCCAGCGCTGTGGCAGCACCTAATTGTCTCCAGAGTTGGAGAACCTAGTTGAAGAGGACAACGACTGCGGCAGTCGTGAGAGAATTTAAAGCGTTTGTCATGTTGACCCACTATGATTTTTATTGTCCCCCTGGGTCGAAATTCAGATACTGTTCCTGTATTTTAAGCCATCTTTAATTCTTCTTTGGAAAATGTATAAATTGTTTCTCCAGTGAGGAGGAGAAACCTGTTAAAAAAAAGTTCTTGTGAATTACTATGTATAATGAGGTTAAATTTGGTCCCAGCTAGTGGACCTGTGGAATGTTTGTACCTCCATTGGAGTGGAGGAACATAAGATTTGAAGATTTGAAAAGTTGATTAACGTTTAGTAAATTATTCCCCAGAGAGGAGGGAGAGAAGAAGAGTTATCGTAGTGCGCCTTCTGGTTGTTTGGAGAGACTGCGTGTGCACGGAGTGAATGCTGAGCTGAGTGCGTGCATGCATTTGTGTTCAGTGTGACAGTACACAATACACACCCGTTCTCCAACATATGTAATAAAGGTACACAATACACCAATGTTCCCTAGCATGTGTCATGAGGAGACACAATACACCAGTGTTCTCTAACATTTGTCACGAAGGGACACAATACACCAATGTTCTCTAACATTTGTCACGAGGGACACAACACACCAATGTTCTCTAACATTTGTCACGAAGGGACACAACACACCAATATTCTCTAACATTTGTCACGAAGGGACACAACACACCAATGTTCCCCAGCATATGTCCTGAAAGAACACAATACACCAATGTTCCACACTATCTGTCATGAAGGTACACAATAGAGACAATATTCCCCAACATTTGTCAGGAAGGGGCACATTTTTACACCAATGTTCCCCAAAATTTGTCATGAACGTGCACAATAAACCAAAGTTCCGCAACATTAGTCATGAAGGGGACCCAATACACCAATATTCCCCAACATTAGTCATGAAGGGACACACTGCACCAATGTTCCTCAAGGTATGTAAAAAACAAAAAAAACAAAAAAAAAAAAAAAAAAAAAACAAACAAACAAAAAAAAAAAAAAACAGGACACAATACACCAATGTTCGACAACATATTACATGGGGACACACAATACGTAAATGTGCTCGAATATATGTACAAGGGACACATTACACCAATGTTCCCAACATGTCATAAAGGTACATAATACACCAACGTTCTCAATCAGGTGTTATTAAAGGACACAATAAACCACTGTATGTCATGCAGGGACACAAGACACCACTGTTTCCCAACATATTTCATGCAGGGACACAAGACACCAATGTTCCCCAACATTTTGTCATGAAGGGACACCATACACCAATGTTCCCCAACATTTGTTATGAAGGGACACCATACACCAATGCTCCCCAACATTTGTCATGAAGGGACACCATACACCAATGTTCCCCAACATTTGTCATGAAGGGACACCATACACCAATGTTCCCCAACAGTTGTCATGAAGGGACACCATATACCAATGTTCGCCAACATTTGTCATGAAGGGACACCCATACACCAATGTTCCCCAACATATGTCATGAAGGGACGCCATACACAATGTTCCCCAACATTCTGTCATGAACAGACACCATACACCAATGTTCCCCAACATTTTGTCATGAAGGGACACCATACACCAATGTTCCCAAACATAATTACGTCATGCAGGGTCACATTACATCAATGTCTCCCAGCGTGTGTCATGAAGGAACATGACACAGCAATGTCCTCTGACATAGGTTATGAAGGGACACATTACAATATGTCATGAAGGAACATGATACAGCAATGTCCTCTGACATAGGTTATGAAGGGGACACATTACACTATGTCATGAAGGAACATGATACAGCAATGTCCTCTGACATAGGTTATGAAGGGACACATTACACTAATGTCATGAAGGAACATGATACAGCAATGTCCTCTGACATAGGTTATGAAGGGACACATTACACTATTTCCTGCAAAAGATGCCATAAAGGGACACAAGACACCACTGTCCTCAGCACAATAATGAAGGGACACAAGACACCACTGTCCTCAGCACAATAATGAAGGGACACAATACATCACTGTCCTCAGCACAATAATGAAGGGACACAAGACACCACTGTCCTCAGCACAATAATGAAGGGACACAAGACACCACTGTCCTCAGCACAATAATGAAGGGACACAAGACATCACTGTCATCAGCACAATAATGAAGGGACACAAGACACCACTGTCCTCAGCACAATAATGAAGGGACACAAGACATCACTGTCCTCAGCACAATAATGAAGGGACACAAGACACCACCGTCTCTTATGTATGTCATAACGGAACACAATAAACAATCATCCATTAATATGTGTCATGAAGAGTCACAATGCACGCCGCCGCCTCTCAGCACATAACAAAGGGACACAACACAACTCTGCCTTCTGACATATGCCATAAACAGACACTAATACAGCTATCCATAACCATGCCATGAAGAGATACTGTAAGAGGAGACAAAACACTGCTGCTGATTAACATGTGTTATTGACACAATACTATCAACATTTCCAACGAGTCACGAAGGGACACACTGCATCATTGTCCCTTACCACATGTCATGAAGGGACACAGTGACCACAATCTCCAAGAACAGGTTATCAAGAGGACACAATACAGAACTCTCTCATTACGAAGCGTGAATGGACATAATACACCACTGTCTTTTCTACACGTGTCAAGAAGGAAAATGATACGCCACTGTCTCCTTAACACAAGGGAAGAAATGGCATAATCTTGCCACTGTGCCTCTGCACATATCAAGAGGGGACATTATGCATCACTGTCACATCATACATGTTTGAGAAGGGACATAGCACTTCACTGTCTTTCAACACAAGCCAAGAAGGGACACAACGCACCAGTGCCCTGGAGCAGATTCATGAGGGGACACAATACATCACTGTCCCTCAACACATGTCAAAAAGGGACACAGTACAGCACTGTCCTCAACAGATGTCGTGAAGGGACGCAATAAACATCGGCTTTCTAGACATGTTCACGAAGGCACACGATAGACCAGTGGCCCTCAACACGTCTTGAAGAGAAATGATACAGCAATGTTCATCAGCACGTGTTATGAAGGGGAAACGGTACAACACTTGTTCTCAACAGATGTCTATAAAGGGACGCAATTCAGCAAAGTTCCTGAAAGCTTGTCTATGAATGTACACAATACACACAATATACAGATGTTCCTCAACACATGTCATGAAAGAACACAAGACGAAACCGTTCCTCAACGCATGTCAAGAAAGCACACAACACACTGAGGTTACTCAACACATGGCATGAAGGAACACAAGACACAGCTGTTCCTCAACGCATGTCATGAAGGTAAATGAACACCAACTTTCTTCAACACATGGCTATGAAGGTCCACAATGCGAATTGTCCTTGCCACATATCATGAAGAGATACCATACACAACTGTTCCTCAACAATCTCTTTCTAGATAATATGTGAAGAAGGGACATAAACATCCTCCTCCTCTCTACACATGCCAAGAAGGGACATAATACATCACTGTGTCTCTAAATAAATCAAGACACGGGACAACATGCACCACTGTCCTTCAGTACATGTCAAAAAGGGGCCGAGTACTCCAGAGACCCTTTACACATCTTTAAGAAGGGACACAACAATGACTGGCCCTCAGAACATGTTCACGAGCCCACACACTACACCAACGTCCATCAAAGCATCATGAAGGCACACACTGTATCAATATCCTTCAAACACGTTATGAAGGAAAACAATAAACCAATGTCCCTCAACACGTGTTATGAAGGGAGACAATACAGTACTGGGTCTTGACACATGTCATGAAAGGAAACAATCCACCAATGTTTCTCAACACATGTGTATGAAGGTACACTTGCACCACTGTTCCTAAACCCATGTCCATGACGGTACACTTACACCAATGTTCTTCAGCCCAGGTCATGAAGGTACACTTACACGAATGTTCCTCAACACATGTGTATGAAGGTACACCTCCGCCAATGTTCTTCAACACATGTCTATGAAGGACCACTTATATCAGTGTTCCTCAGCACATGTTATGAAGGTACACTTAAACCAATATTCCTGTACACATCTCTATGAAGGTACACATACACCAATGTTCCTCAACACATGTCAATGAAGACACACTTAAACTAGTATTCCTGTACACATCTCTATGAAGGTACACTTACACCAATGTTGTTTAACACATGTCTATGAAGGTACACTTACACCAATGTCCTTCAACAAATGTCATGAAGGGACACAACACATCAATGTTCCATAACACAGGTCATGAAAGAACACAAACACAGACGTTCTTCAACACAAGGTATGAAGAGAAACAACAGACCACTGGCTTTTGACAGATACAATGGGGGAATATAGTTTACCAATGTCCCTCATCAAAGTCCATGAAGAAACATCGATTTATTCTTGATCTACCATCACCAATGTGTCTACGACTTTCGTTAAGAAACAATACGACTTGACTTAAGAAACAATCTGAATAACAAACAGACAGACAGAAAATACAGACATGAATTAAATACGCTACCTTCGTTCTGCTGCAGGTTTACTGGAGAAGAAAGAAGGTATAGGACAACCAGCACAAGTCCTGTTTTCCACATGGCGACTCCTTCACCCCTGAAACAGCCAACGTCAGGTAACTCCTTTATTCCCAGCCTGGGTGAAGGTGCAATAGATCGTGAAAAGAACCATACAGTACAACCCCTTTCATGAAGTCACTGATCACCATTAACTACCGCAGTAGATTGTGAAAAGAACAATACAGTACAACCCCTTTCATGAAGTCGTTGATCACCATTAACTACTGCAGTAGATTGTGAAAAGAACAATACAGTACAACCCCTTTCATGAAGGCGTTGATCACCATTAACTACTGCAGTAGATTGTGAAAAGAACCATACAGTACACCCCCTTTCATGAAGTCGTTGATCACCATGGAACTCCATAGCTTCATTTTCAAAATTCTAATTTCTTGATATCGGTCAAAGAAAAATCCAAACACCATGACGCTTAATGCCTTGCTATCGGTGATCTAAGTTTTCAACCTCCGTCTGTGTCCATGATGAATTCGTGCCAAAGTGGTCAGTGTTGGCCAGTTTACGGGGGCTGTCTTTGGATGGACAGTCTGGTGGTGCATCAGGAAGGGGACGATCACGTACATTAACGCCTCAACTGAGTGATTATTGTAATTCTAAACAACTAGCGAGGGGATCATTATACGGTATTCTGTATATGCTGAAACATGCTACTGCATGCTTGTGCACGTCATGTGTTCCCTGTGCTGTGGGGGAGGGACAGAGGATGCCAAGTTGGGTCGGTCTGTCCGTTGATAGTCTTACTAGTGTTTTATGTAAAGTGCGCACAAACACACACATGTACGTGCACACATATACGGGTACGCACTTGCACATTCACAGACACACACACTAGAACGTGCATATGTATACATCCGTGCACATGCATACAGCACACACCCACGCACCCACACAGGCATGCACGCACGCACACACACACAAACACACCCACTCGAATGCATGCACGCATGCTCTCTCCCTCTCTCTCTCTCTCTCTCTCTCTCTCTCTCTGTCAGAAAATGTGCCCAAGCTGCTGGTAATTTAGTGTGTGTTCATTTTTTTTTTAATAAAGAGTATGCCAATGGGAAAATGGACCGTTTGTTGCAGCTTAGAAAAAGGATTTAGAAAGTTTGTGCTCTGGCCTACCTAATGAAGGAAGCTACGGAACATGCATGCCGCACAGTAGTAAGTAGATAACACAGGGTAATTGGTTTTCACCTGAAAGAATGGGCCTTTGAACGAGAGGATTTCTGACCGACAACGTCGCGCGAACAGGCGTTAGCGAGGCCACACGCCTTTCCTTTTCTCCTGACCACATGGGAGGTGCCAACAGTAACATAGCAAAGGCCACCGGGTGAGATGTGATGAAAAATAATGAAAAGAAGAGGAAAATGACGACGATGATTAATCTTTACATAAAAATAGTTTCTGAAATGATTTTTGATGACAATTTTGTTTTTCCTGTTCTTTTCAGGAACTTTTACTTTGGATAGAGTAGGAGCAAGAAGTTCTTTTTCTGTTTTAAGAGGGCCACAGGCACAGGCTTTTCTCTTTTTGTGTAAGTTGGCGAGAGGTCTCAAAATTGAAAAGGATGCTGTGGCTGGCTGATGCATAACTGGGGAAGAAAATCATTAGAGATCTGTGAAGACCAGTGAACTTTGTGTGGCAGTGTTGATGTCAAATATGAAGAAACGAGTATCTTTGACTTGTGATGGTCTGATAATGTGTAAACTTGAACATGTGTTTGTGTAGTTAGGTGTGGTCATAGTGAAAAAATGTTTGTGTAGCAAAGGTAACATTTTTTAGTAATGGATTAATAGGGGAAACTTCCTTGTGTGTGTGTGTGTGTGTGTGTGTGTGTGTGTGTGTGTGTGTGTGTGTGTGCGTGATGCAGAAGAACAGCTAGATATAATTATCCAGCCTTTGATGATGTCGCCAGAAGTTTGTGTGTAAAAATGACTATTATCAGTAGAATGAATAAAATGAAACAAGTCGTTTGAAATGGAAACATCTTTGTTTATCAGCGTGATATTCTTAATCTTTAAAATATTATTTAGCTGTAGTACTAGTGTAATGGACGATGAAAAAGTTAAAAATACATCTTAGAGTAAACTTGGAACGTTGTGAGAGTAAGAAAATATTGTAATGGTGGAAGGGACAGCTAAAACACGTAAAAAGTGTACCTCAAAGTAGACTTGCGAAGATATGCTTGTTAAAATTGAATTTAACTTCAATTTTCTCACAGACGTGGATTATGATATACATGCAGTAACAAAATTGATTGAAGAGAGGAAACACATGAACAGGGAGTTTGTTTTCGTGCCACTGCCACGATGTACGTGCGACAGCAATTTGATGGCAGATTGCCATGTTCGAGACGAAAACCTGTATGTTAAACATGCGAATTTGTGTGTGCTGGTGAATTATGAACACGATTGTGCAATAATACCGCAGTCTAATGAAACTTTTCCCTTTCAATATATGTGTTGAAAAATCATGTCAGGCTTTATACATGTTCATGAATACATTGTATGATTTCAGCTTGAACAAAACTGATGAAATCAATACCCCAATCTTGATTATTTTCAAACTTGATACAAATAATTGCAAACCGCTTGATTCCTATTTTTCTCAAATGAATTAAAAGCAATGAAATCAATTTGTTGCTCCAATATCAACGAATAGAAATGTACACCAAAGTTCAGGATGAAAGTGTACGATCCGACTTACGTTTTGAAGCATTTCTGTTTATAAAAACAAATATTTTCACACTGAACAGCTTTTGAAACCAGGGCCATCCTCTCAGAACACGTGAGCAGTTTGGTCCTTCGTATGACACTTAAAAAAATTAATGATTTTCCAACATTAATAACAAAACGGATAATCAACATAACATACAATAAACATCATACAAATGGGTACACTAAATCAAGGGGGGGGAGGGGTAAGAAGGAAAAAAAAAGGTATAAACACATGAAAAAAAAGTCAAATATTCCATTGAATAATCAACGAAGAATTAAAAAAAAAAAAAGGTCACAAACGTACAACCTTAACTCTTTCTCGTTCATGAGGCACTCGAGGAATGAATACGTCCAGTATGTCTGGCCAAATAGGGTAAAGTGGTTAGTCTGTTTTGTTTTCACATGCATACACTTATTTATTTTTTTTTTTTTTTTTATAAATTTCATTAGCTACTTTTTACCCCCGACTACTTTTTGTTCGTTCTTTTTCTTTTTCCCTCCTCGTCTAACTCATTCCATTAGACATAACAGTTAGTTTTTCATAAGGATACCATCATTTTCTATCAAATTCCATGTATTTCATTTTCTGAAAAATGCATATATTTTTCAACCCATATATATTATGAAAACTCTCTCAAAAAATGATTGACAGTATGTTTTATTTTGTTTATTCTGCATCTGCATATATAATGTTTAGCCCATAAGATAATGTGTTCAAAAACTTCATCAGTTTTTGTACGTTCATCATTTCTGAATAGAACCAGCTCCACATTAAACTCCATTCTGCTGCAATGTTTACATCTTTCTTTTAATATTTTTTCTACCCCCCCCCCCCCCCCCCCCCCCCCCCCCCCCCCCCCCGACACACACACACACACACAAGAAATGTTTCGCAAACGGACACTGCCACAAGTAATGTTGAACTGAATCGGTGAGAGATTCACAAAATGTACACAGATCACTGGTAAGAATTCTCATCCTCTTTAAGATACCATTTGTAACCAACTTAGTGTGACAAGTTCTTATTTGGAACCATTTTAATTTAATTTCTTTAATTTTCGTATGACACTCTTTGTCGACGCGTTCACAGGCTCGGTCGAAATTATCTACACTTCACTCTCAGCATCAAGCAACTCCGACTACTCTCCATACTTCAGGAGAAGGTAATAAGCGATTTCTTCTCTTGAAATTAAAAAAAAAAAGCATCTAACAATGGATGTGGCTCCAGATATTCTGCTGGGTTGAATTTGCACGTTTTAACAGAAGACAACTTTAGAATCGATCATCTGAGAAATTTACAGCAGCAGCGGGTGTATCATTTTAATGTTGCAGACTTTGATCTTGATTGTTGGTAAATCAAACTTGGTGAAATAGCTTTGTTGTCTATGGACTGTCTAACTTTAGGGCACAGCAATGTACAATCAACCCGATACTGAGGTAAACCAATAAACAGACTCCATCAGGACAATATGGCTGTATGACAGGCCAAGTCCCATATAGTGACTCTTGGACCCAGCTGTGTACACCCTTCCCCACCTGTTGTCACTCACCGGTTTTCGTCGTCACTGGCCTGCACGTCTCGTGTTGCTGTGGATCTGACGGTTGACAGCAGTCTGGCTGGCTGAGGGGCTGAATCAAGCTACCTATAGTGGAAAGAGTCAACGTGGACGTTTGATCACGAAGCTCTAGGTGACGTTTGAAACCTTCCTTTCCATTGGATAGCAACGAGCTAATTTTCTGCTGTGTGCCATCCCATTGGCTCTTGACTGTGCTGGGCTTTCACACGCCTACAGCGCAACTGGTGAACTGGTAATCTTGAAAAAAAAAGCTGGATTCTGCACCTGCCTGTCCCCACCTCCACTCTATACCTCCCAGTTTTACCAGATTAATCTCTAATGTTAAACATATCAGTTCAGTTTTCTCTCTCCCCCATCCAAACCTCCCACCTTTGGCCCATTACAGCTGTTGACTGTGTTGAGCTCTCTCACGCCTACAGCAACTGCTGAGCTGGCAATCTTTAAAATTCTGCGCTTGCCTGCCCCACCTCTCAGCTATACCTCCATATCATCGCCAGATAAATGTATAATGTTAAACACATCAGTTCAGGTTTCTGTCCCCATCCCTGCTTCCCAGTCCCAGCCCCTCACAGCCCATAATCTTCAACATCAACTCACTGTCATCGTGTCTCACTTCTGGAGATAAGTCTTCAGAACAATAAAGAGCAAGTGATCACGAAAATTAAAATTGCAACAGTAGAATTTCCTTTTATTTGTTATTGTAACAGGGCTGCATGGATGCTGGACGTGAAGGTTTTCTTTCAGCTGCATTTTAATCTCAAACCACATTTGTTACATTTAGAAAGAAAAGGGGTAAGTTACCGCTACAGATACAGACAAACAGATTACAGGACAAAACACAATGCATTTCGACCTCTTGGGTCTTCTTCAGGCAAAATCAAACAACATTTAGGACAGTAAAACTGAAGAACAAGAGACCACATATCTTCTCATATTTGGCGCAAAATGGCGGTTGGGTGAAAACGAGGCTGTTAAGGAGGGGATCATGGGAGTTGAAATAGTAATGATAATCGTGATGATAATGGAAACAATGGCAATAACAGTGATAATAGTGGCGATGGAGAAAATGTATATAATAAGAGGGTGGATAGTAGTAAAGTGTGTGTCTTTTCTTTTTTTTTTTTTTTTTGAGAAAAAGGTGGGTGGGAGATGGGTGGGTGGGTGGGTGAATCAGTAGGGTTTGTTTGTTTTGTAATTAGTGTTTAATGGTATGATATATCAGTGGCGGTAGTGATTATGTTGGAATGATACTAGTGCTAGTGGTAAGGAATAGAAATGATACATGAAAAAGACCTAATGGGTGGTGATTGTGGTGAGAGTAGTTATATGTGGGGATGTGGATAATGATAATAATGATTGGAAAGGAATACAAGTGATCAGTGAGTGAGGGGCTATCATTGTTGGGGGAAAAAAATGGGGGGGGGGGGGGGGTAGGGCAAGGGGGGAGGAAAAGCTCATATTTCTCTGCCCACACATACGTATGCACAGGGAGGAGGGATGGGAAACTCATGTACACAATGATACTAGGAGAGTAAACAGTAGTGTTATATGGCATTTATTGTAGTGGGTGAAATAATGTGTTGGCATTAATATGATATTGTTGGTTGAGGAGAAATGAAAATGATCAATGAGAAAAAAGGCTATTGTGCTGGGGGTTGGGGGGTGGGATGGTGGTGGTGGTAATTCACACAAAAGGAGGGGAAAACATGTCAACAGTAATGTGGGTTGTAAGTGACTGATGATCATAATGAGACTAATTGTGAGAAGTGAGATAGTGTTGGTATTAGGATAATAGTACAATAATGCTGGTCGGAAAGGAATTGAATGGAAATGATCAATGGGAGAAGTGTTAATGCCAGGAACAACCCCCCCCCCCCCACACACACACACAGAGGAAGTTGTATGAAGGTACTGTCCGTTAGTTGGTGTTGTTAGTTCTTGCTGATCGTTTTGGATTTTTTGTATTAATTGTTTTTTCGTTTTTTTTTTTCTTTTTTATACTGAATTCAGAAGATGTGAACTATCAATCGACTCCATTTTCAAATCCCCGGCAAAGAAGTGTGGTGCACGTGCGTGCCTGAGAAACAGTTGTGCCCTGCCATGACCGTCGTTGAATGTTGAACACTGTTCTGTGAAACGATCCTCCGTGTGTAAAGTCAGTGAGTAGGGCACTGCTGACACATGTGCGTACGTGCGGAGTGATTCTGTGTCACATGATAATCAAGGTGATCTCCCTTGGGATCACTACATAACACTCCTTTACCCTTAAGATGGAAAACACACTATGATTGTATTTGAACAATTAAAAAATATATATCATAACAGATAATTTGACATTTAGTTGGAACCATTCTTAATTGCAAACAATCAGCTAAAACACAGAAACTACAGTCACATGTTGTCTAGCATGAATAAGAAAACAAAATGCAGACAAATGCGTGTATGTGCTGTTGAATGTACTGTTAATCAAGGGCCAAGCTCAGCTCATAATCTCTAAGATATGCAGGGAGATGTTTTTCTCTCCCAGACCGTCTAGACTCTGGAGTCCGAGTCACTGATGGGCCAACGGGTGACACAGGAATTGGATCAATGTCTTCTTCACAGGACCTGGCACCACCGGAATAAGAGAGGTATCAGTGTCAGATATCCCTTCAGATTCAACAGCTCCCTGCAGGCTTTCAAACTCAGGTCTTTGAGTATTTTGAAAGTCTCCAACTCCCTCTTGTTTTCCAAACTCTGGCACTTGCGCTTCTTGCTTGCGCTCAGATTCTGGTACCAACTGTGCACTCTGACGTCTCAGAATATGATCCACATGACGTCTAACTACACGTCCATCTGCTAATGCCACCTCAATGCCAACAGCTCCTGAGTGTTGATAACAGTGCCTGGAAGCCACTTTTGGACCCCTTCCAAAATTCTTCACGCTGACAGGATCACCCATGCTGACTGATCGCTCTTTTGCTCCGTCATCATGACGAGCTTTCATCTGAGACTGCTTCTTTTGAACCTTGCCTTGCAAGTTTGGGTGCATCAAATCCAAAAGGGTTTTCAACCTCCTCTTGTTCAAAAGCTGAAGGACACAATCCAGTGGTTGTTTTTGAGTGTGTGATCCTGTATATCAACAGGGACTTTTGGAGCTTGGTATTCAAACAGTCACCAGAGAATTTGGCAATGCCCTTCTTTACAGACTGGACTGTTCGTTCAGCAAGACCATTGCTGGATGGGTGGTATGGAGAAGTCCTCACATGCACAATGCCATTACTCTTGAGGAAATCCTCAAACTCTCTGGAAGTGAAGTTTGTGCCATTATCTGATACCAGCACATCTGGTAGCCCCTGGCGACAAAATATTTCCCTCAGCTTCTGAATGGTTGCCCACGAGGTTGTTTTCTTCATCAAAGCTACCTCCACCCACTTGGAATAGGCGTCAACAACGACCAAAAGCATCTGACCCTGCACTGGTCCTGCGAAATCAACATGAATCCGTTTCCATGGTCCATCTGGGAACTCCCAAGGATGGATGGTGGTGCCGGAGCAGGAGAGTTCTGGTGCTCTTGGCACACGGAACATCTTCGTACCATTTCCTCCAACTCAGAATCCATCCCTGGCCACCATACATAGCTACGTGCTAGACCTTTCATCTTGTTGATGCCTGGATGAGCCTCGTGCAGCTCTTGCATGGCTTTACTGCGCCCCTTTGGAGGAACAATGACACGGGCACCCCAAAGGATACAGCCATCCTGAACACTCAGCTCTGCCTTGCGACACCTATATGGAGCCAACTCCTTGCTGGAGTCATCACTGGGCCAACCTCTCAGGAGGTACTGATGAACTCGTGACAAACTGGGGGTCACGCCGAGTCCATTCTGCAATTTGTCTGGCAGACAAAAAGGAGCAATCTTCAATCTCTTCAATCATGAGAACTCTGTCCTCAGGCTCCAATTCTTCAGTCTCTGGCAAGGGTAGCCTAGAAAAACAATCAGCATTCATGTGGTCCTTGCCTGGTCGATACACCATCGTGTACTCATATGCTCTGAGAATGACAGCCCATCTCTGGATCCTGGGAGACGCGATCACCGGAATCTGTTTGTTCTCGCCGCCAAACAGAGACAACAGAGGTTTGTGATCAGTCACAATGCTAAACTTCCTTCCATACAGAAACTTGTGGAACTTCTTCAGACCAAACACCACAGCAGCAGCACCCTCCTTGTCTAGCTGAGAATAATTCCTTTCTGCCGCATTTAACGTCCGGGAGACAAATCCAACTGGATGCTCTGTTCCATCCTCCATGATGTGTGAAATCACTGCCCCCAACCCGTACTGAGACGCATCCACATGCAGTACAATCTTGCGATTAGGATCATAATGCACAAGAACCCTGGCTGAAAGGATCATCTTTTTGGTCTTCTCAAAACATGCCTGTTGCTCCTGACCCCAACTCCACTTCATACCTTTCTTTAAAAGCTTGTGAAAGAGGTTGCAACTCTCCTGATAGATTCTTCAGAAACCTGCCATAGTAATTCAGCAAACCCAAGTACGCCTTCAGCTGTTGCACATTCTCCGGTGGTTTTGCCTGAACCAATGCCTGAACTTTGTCATCCAGTGGCTTGATCCCCTCCTTGCTGATTTTATGACCCAAGAAGACCACTTCTTCTTCAGCACCAAAAACACACTTCTCTCCTTCTTCAACCGTGCGCCTGCCCTATCCAATCTGTCAAGCACCTCCTCAAGATGCTGGTATGACTCGACCTCCGAAATCCCCAGTCACACAAATGTCATCAAAGTACACAACTGTGCATGGCACACCCTGAAGCAAGGACTCCATGACTCTCTGAAACTGTGCTGGTGCTGACGAGATACCAAATGGAAGCCTAGTATATGTAAACACCCCTTGTGTGTATTGATTGTAACATATTTTCTGCTGTCTTTTTCCCAACTCAACTTGTGAATAAGCATGTGACAAATCCAGCTTATGGAACACTGAGCCCTTTCCTAGTTTTGCCAGGAGTTCATCCAAGGTGGGAATTGGATATTGCTCTAACTTCGACACCTTGTTGACTGTAACCTTGTAATCCCCACATATTCGTACTTCCCCATTTGGTTTCAAAACAGGACGATGGGCGCTGCCCAGTCTGAAAATTCTACAGGCTCAATAATGCCTTGGTCCTTGAGCCTTTCAAGCTCAGCCTCAACCTTGCCCCCCTCATAGCAAAAGGCAGCGACCTTGGCTTGCAGAAAATTGGCGCTGCTTCGCTACTGACATGAACCTTCGCTTGATGCCCAACAAGCTTTCCCACACCCTCTTTGAACAACTCGTATGCCGTTCAAGACTCCTTCCCAACTGGACTGACTGAACACTTCACTCACCAGATTGACTGTCAACAAACCAAACTGTTCAATCAAATCTCTTCCAAGCAGGTGTGTGTGTGTGTTTTGTGACAGTAGTATGGTTGCTGGAATTGTGTTGTGTTTGTGTGTCACACTTGCATTCAACACTCCAAGCACCCGCACTGCATGCCCCGTGAATGACTTAATTGCTGTATGAATTTGTCCAGTTTCTGTGATCGGCCAAAACACTTGTTTTCAGAGTTTTATCTGATATGATTGTATATGGTGACCCTGTATCAATCTCAAAACACACAATTCGACCATTCACATCCAATTCATACCAAAAAGGGGTAATCTTTTCTTTCGTTCCCTTCTTCACAGCACACAAAACAGTGTTTTTACACCACCACACTCATCATCCACATCAAAACTATCATTCGCTTCACGTTCAATGTTTTTCACATCTTTGTTTTTTGCGGCAACAAGCTTTGATATGTCCCATTTTTCCACAACCATAACACTTCTGATCTTTAAATCTACACTGTCTAGCATCATGCTTTCTACCACACCGGAAGCATTCAGTTTTTTCTTTCTTCACGATTTGGTAGGTTCTTAGGCTTCGCCGGTCCAAACTTCTGTTCACTCTTCATTTTCATTTTCATCACACTAGGTTCATCACTTTTGGGACTGTGCATTTCATGCACATTCCTCACCGCAGCCTCATGGGATTGAGCAATCTTAAATGCCTCATCAAGAGTCAGTCTGTCGTCAGGCACTGCAAGAATTTTCTCTTGGATCTTTTTATCATTTATTCCAATGATAAACTTGTCCCGAAAGTGCTCTATTCAGAAATTGTCCAAAGTTGCATGGTACAGCAAGAGCACGCAGCTGTGCAAGATACATTTGCACTGTTTCACCCTCCTGACGGTCTCGAGAATAGAAAAGCAAACTTGCACTAGCCTCTGATAGTTTTGGTTTGAAATGTTGCTCTACTAGATCACAAATTTCTTTGAAAGTCTTTTCTTCAGGTTTCTGTGGCAAACAGAGACTTTTGATGATATGGTATGTAGATGGTCCTACTGAAGAACACAAAACACATATTTTCTTTTTGTCATTTGTGATGTGTCGTTGGCTATGAAAAAATGTTTCGAACACTTCGACATATTCTGGCCAGTTGGCACCTTCAACATACGGTTCTATGTGGCCAAGAATGGCAGCCATCTTCACAGTAGAATTAGAAGCACTTAAGTTCAGTTGCGTTTACGATCTGAAAATTCTACACGACGTAGTTAACAAGCGTCATTCATGCCGTTACCCCCGGTGATAACGTTCCACAGTCTTGTTCCAAAACGTCATGTCCTGAACACTGGTCGCCCACGCCAAAGTTCTTCTTTGCACTTCAACGCAATTTTACTGAACAGGGCCTGCAAAGGATCCTCTTCTCAGCTTTCTGTGTGACGTTCACTGGATCACCCACCTTCCCACTGCTCTAGCTAAAACCACCATACGTCTGTTTTTGGAAATCAACAAAAAGAATTACTATTACTCTTTATTTTGTAACTGATCAAGACTCAGGCACACTGCTGTGTCAAAGAAGAAGAGATTGCTCCCTCTGGGATCTTGAAGAGTGTGAAAAACTAAAACACATCGTCAGTGCATTTCTGCTGAACAAGGACCTCGACAGTTTGACTTCCTCCACTCTTCACGTCCCTCTTACTTTTGTCCATCCCCATGGGCCCCGTGTCCCTGACCACCTCCACAATGGACCCTCACTGGGAACCTGCAGCAGTGACAGACCCCCAGGATGGATCAAGTCCCTGTGGAGACCCAAGAGCAGTCACAGAACAGGAAACATCACCACCGGTGTCCGTCAGTGACCTTCACCTGATGAGTCCCTGTCAGTGCACCCCTCAGCAAGTTGTGCTGCACACACCTACCCCCTCCGCATCAGCGCTACTATCTTCTACTGAGACAAAGTCAAAGACATTCAAGGCAGCACCTCTTGGACCTAGAAGTAAAAGACGTCGCAGACGGACTCTTTGTCTCAGACAAAACCAAAACAAAGTTTCGCGTTCCTCTGTTCATTTGTACAGAAAAGAATTTCATCAGCTGAAAGAAGAAGTGGATGATCTAGATGCTTCCCAGCAAGACATGAAAAATGTGTTTTTCTCATTGATTGAGGATGCAAAAACGGCGGCAACAAAACAATGAGCTAAAATCCCATATTAAATCTGACAGGGATTCCTTCAACCCAAGAATCGATGACTAAGAAATCACAATTTTCCAGTTGAAGGACTCCGTTACTGTTTTTAACGAAAGAAAACAAACGGCTAAATCCCAGCTTGGCAACCTCCGTTCAGAACTTAAACAAGTAAAATCCACGAAGTCTACAGTTGACACCAGCACGCAGTTCAGCCTCAAAGAAGCGGTCTTAGGGAGTGCAGACGACACAGCTAAACCTGTTCATCCGTCAGTTTCTCAGCCGACTTCTCCGACTGACAGCCTGAATAATACGGAATGCCTTCTCGCCAAACCTGCTAACCCTTGGCCAGCTCAGCCACCAACTGTTCATGGCAGTGACAACAGCTGTATGGAGAGAGTGGGGAGCCTTCCTCACATCCTGTCAAGTCCCCCACGCTTACCGATCCTGCTAGTGAAGGCATATACCCACTGACTTCAACACACCCAGTGCCTCACTCTCTGATTCAGCAGCGCTTCCTGCCAAACCTGGCGTTTGTGATGACGCTCCCTCGTCTGCTCATCTTACGACTGACTATTCCATTCCTGTCAGTAATGTTTTTGCTCCTTTGTCTAGTAGTGAGTTACGTGAAAATACATCCAGTGACATGTATTCTCAGCCTCAGCAGAAAGCTAAAGCAGACAATGTAAACTCTCAATCCGATAAAACAAGACCCAGACTCTGCCCCCGTGATATCTTAAGTTCTATATCTGTGAATGATCAAGTGTCTGCGCTCTTAACTGGTGACTGTCCTGCAGTACCTGGACCCCAAGAGACTTGCCTTTACGCTCTTGTAATATGTTTCAAATCTGTGTGTCGGGAATTTCAACTCATGACTTAGAGCATTGGCTTATCCATCAACCAGCTGATCACAAAGTCCAAGCCCTAATCGTCCATGTTGGCATAAATGACTGCCCGTCAGGGCAGGTCACAGTTCAACAACGGACACAGTTGATTAACCTGTGTCGTCAAACTTTTTCTACTTCAAAAATAGCATTCAGCTCTTTAATTCCAGCAAAGGGCAGGCACAGTTTGAATAATTCTGTTTTCCCCATAAACCGAAATCTAAGAGAAGCTTGTTTCCAGTCTGAAGCTACTTTTATATAGACAACACTGATACATTTATTGCCGCTTCTGGTGCTCCAAAGCTGGCCATGTACAAAAGACCTCACCCACCCCAGTTTTAAGGGTACAGCTCAGCTGGCCTCTGCATTCAAGAGCACTGTCTTGGACTGGCTGGTAGACACACTGCCACAGCGCAGAGGTCACCAGACAGATCGGGATTTGCCAAACGGTTGGCAGGGAGGGAACAAATATTCACGGGATTTTCATTTCAGACTCAATGCTGGCAATGTCAGATTTAACGATGCCATCCTTTCTGACATGTCTCCCGACCAGCAGTTGCACTCCGCTCCTCACGGTATTTCTCATACCCCCCAGCCTGTCCCCAGCTTCCGTGATACCTGGTGTGCTTACCCATTCAACTATTCCTCACAAGCTAACCATGAGAATGCTTCTGTTGCCCGTTTGTCAAATAACCCTTCTACTCATATAGGTAATGTTCGCCAGCGTAGTTACTTTTCACATTGTCGATCTCCGTTTAACACAGAGGGCCCAAACCAGGCCTCTAGCTATGCCCCTGTCCATCGTTTCGACTTCCCGCGCCAACAGGATCCTGGCTGCAACAATGGCCAGGTTAGAAACCGTGCCATACCCCCCTTTACAGTCCATGCAGCTTTTCCCTTCTTTGGTGAGGCAGTCTAATGTTGTCTCCCCGGTATCCTAGCGACGAGAGAGAGAGAGAGAGAGAGAGAGAGAGAGAGAGAGTTGATGTGTGTGTGTGTGTGTGTGTGTGTGTGTGTGTGTGTGTGTACATAAACATGGTGTTCACGTGGAAAGAAAGAAAGAAAGAAAGAGGAAGAAGGAAGAGAAGAAGAAGAAGAAGAAGAAGAAGAAGAAGAAGAAGAAGAAGATGTGTGTGTGTGTGTGTGTGTGTGTGTGTGTGTGTGTGTGTGTGTGTGTGTGTGTGTGTGTGTGTGTGTGTAAACACGATGTTCATGTAGAAAAGAAAGACAGAAAGAAAGAAAGAAAGAAAGAAAGAAAGAAAGAAAGAAAGAAGAAAGAAAGAAAGAAAGAAAGAAAGAAGAAGAAGAAGAAGAAGAAGAATGCCTTCCAGTCCAAAGGAAAGAAAGAATGTAAGAAAGAAAGAAAGAAATTAAGAGAGAGAGAGAGAGAGAGAGAGAGAGAGAGAGAGAGAGTTGATGGGAACCGTTAATTTGCACACGACCCTTTACATTTTCCACACGATCCCTTTTTTTTGTGTCAATGGTACTGTCTCGTTGTAATGTCTCTCAGTATTCGAGTGATGAAAGAGAGAGAGAGAGAGAGAGCGAGAGCGAGAGCGAGAATGCGAAAAATATATTCAGATTGAGGCCATAGCCCATTTTTTGTGTGTCAGCAGTTCCTCCTCAAGCAATGTTTTGAACAGATATTACAGTGTCTGTCCTGGGACTGAAATACCTCCCTTCAACAATATCCAAACCAAGCTCACTATAAAAATCCTTCTGCTTTTCCAGCGCTTCCAAGAATGTCACAACATCTTTGTTGTTGTACCACCTCAGGAAGCCTTTCAACGTTTTCATGTTTTCCTCCCTTCATACTCCTTGACAATACAGGTAATCTTCTTCCCTAATCGTAATGGGCGCAAAAAAATGGTGTTAGTAGATCCCCGTGTCCCGGAATCTTTGTCGGAGAGTAAATCACACCCCACTCCGCATGCAGCCATGGAAAGTCTCCGCACGATGGCTCAGGATATGCAAACTTTACTCAAAACTGACGAGCACCATGACGAAGATAAACTGAAGGAATACGAACAGACATGGCGGTATTTGAAATGATTAAAAGAAGAGTGGGGACGACCTTTGGGGGCAGTCAAAATAGAGCAGCCATCGACATCATCCACATCTACACCACCACCAGTACCACCAGCACCACTCACAACAACCCCCCCCCTCCCCAGGATGAAGAAGTGTTGGAAAGTGTCCCTGAAAATATGGGACAAAAAGCCTCTCTTCTACTAAAATATATCAGAAATACCCCCAGCTCATAAAGTGGACATCTCATGGTGAACTCGAATATCAAGGGCAAGTCATTAGAAATAGTAATCTGGTGGATCTGGTGAATGATGTGCTTTGAAGCAGAAAAAGCAAGACTCCATTGGCTGGAAAACTTTTGCCATGGTTTTGCAAAGTACTAATATTCCACAAGAGTTCATATGAAATCCGCGGCGCTGGGAGTTCATAAGCCAAGTGCCTGAGACGAGGCAAAGAAATGAGAAGGAAGTGGTACGGAAAAAACGTGATAAAAAAGGACAAAATCAAGTGGAGACCGTATTAAGACGATGTCGACGCAACTGGAGCGATTGCACTATACTCCAGATCAACCCCGAGCCAATGAAGGAATAAGAGCATTAAAAAAAAAAGAAAAAAAAAAAAAAGAAAAAAAAAAGCCCGTTCGGAAGTGAAGGACTGGTTGTCACGTCAGGACACTTATACATTACATAAACCCCTTAGGAACGGTTTCCGCGATGCCGGGTGACTGTCGGAAATATGGACCAGCATTGGCAGGCTGGCCTCATCGACGTCAGGGACTTGGAAACAGCAAATGACGGTTATGATTTTTTTACTCTCTTGTATCGATGTGCTGTCTATGTACGCGTGGCTGGTGCCGCTGAAAAAGAAGACTGGTGAAGCTTTAGTGGCCGCGTTCCAATTTTTAAAATTTTAAAAACAGAAAAACGCAAACCCGCCACTCTTGGCTCTCCCCTCGAGGTAGCTCCGAATACTTTGATTCCTTCGCTCTCCCCCGTTGGCGACACCCTGGCATTGAGACATTTTTACTTGACCTTTCTCCTTTCCACACACCTATAATCAACGCTCGCTTCAGGAAGCTACCGGCGTGGCGTGTGGATATTACGTGTTGTATTATATCTTGAGGAAAAGGCAAGGCTGGCGTTTAAAAAGAATCGTGAGCTGGGGATTCGAACCCCATCGCCTCAGAGCCAACGATAGACGAGTCGCTGTCCTAGTCTGTCGAATACTTTATCTTTGACTGGTTTAGCCAGCAACATCCCCATTGGTTCCTTCCTCCTGACTGTACAAAACCGGAGATCCATCCACGGCGCCGTCATAGTGATCCCATCGATTGAAGATGTATCCTCTCTGGGACACCTTTGTGACTGTGTGCGTATGGTCAACAAACGACCTCCTATCTGCCCCAAAACGCTGCCCTACGAAGCTACGCTTTACTCTAGACCCTAACGAACTGAAAGCTCTCGTACAGCATCATTTGACGCTGTCACGAGCCGTGTTGGCAACTGCGGTGAAAAAAAAGCCAGCCAGCAAGGAGATGGGCAGCACACCCAAAAAGCTGAGGCACAAATCCAAAACAACGCCGACGCACACACCCGCCCCTCCTTCTCCTCCTCCTTATACCGCCCCTCTCAATGAGGAGACGTTACACTGCCTGTTTCTACAGTCTTCGATCCTACCAGTAATGTGATGTATTACCATCCTACGGGTATTCCACATGAAGCGGCTGCAGCAGCCGGGGGTGTACCCAAAAGACAACACATGCTCTGTCTGCAAGAAACTTTTCAACGACACCAGCGAGGCACCGCCGGCTGTTCCCTTTCACTGAACGTGGAACGCTGAAAATGAACCGGGTAATTGGATGGTTGTACGTTTGAAACACTTTTTGAGACTTGATGTTCAACAATTGATAAAATTAAAAAAAGAATGACTGATCGCGTCTGGCTGGCTGGCTGGCTGTCCATCAGTCTGTATCTGTTTATCTGTCTGTCTGTCTCTCTTATTCTGTTCTTCTTCTTACTTTCTTTCTTCTCTTCTTATTTTTCGTTCTTTCTCTTTCTTTCCTTACACTTTGTCTTTCTTCTTTCTTTCTTTCTTTCCTTTGGACTGGAAGGCATTCTTCTTCATGTTCTTCAATAAACACACGTACGCTCGCACGCTCGCACGCACGCACGCACGCACGCACGCATGTACACACGCACCCACCCACCCACGCACGCATGCATGCACACACACACATCAACCCTCTGTCTGTCTGTGTGTCTGTCTGTCTGTCTCTCTCTCTCTGTCTCTGTCTCTGTCTCTCTCTCTCTCTCTCTCTCTCTCTCTCTCTCTCTCTCTCTCTCTCCCTCATCGCTAGGATACCAGGAGACAAGATTACAACGAGACAGAACCGTTGACACAAAATCTATGCTAATCCCGTGACGTCACCTAATCCTCTAGGGCAGGAGAGAGTCACTCTGTCGTTAGATTTTGAAACCATAACTCGAATGTCTTCAACCGAAGCAGGAAGCAGTGATGAAACGTCAGCGACCTACCATGCTGTACCCACTCGGGAGAAACATTTTTTGCCTGTCAGGACTCGAGAAGGTGGAGTAAAAATTCACGTTCGTCATTACCGGTAGCCCACCAATACCAAGAGTGTTCGTGTGGGCCCCACACAAAAAGGGGCGGGACTCGAGTTGAACGAGTTCCTACGACTGCTGAAGGTGCAAAGGTACTTGGCCAAAGACTACAACCAACGCATCTCCACTCTGTTTGTTCTGCAAGAAATCCTGTCTGCAAGAGAGAGATAGAAACACCACAGAAGACAAGAAGAGGATATGGAGAAGAGTGGGCAGTGGGAGAAAAAAAAAAAAAAAAAAAAAAGAGACTCCACCACAGACACCAGGAAGAGAACAGGAGGATGTCAGGGAAGACAGAAGAATGTCGCCAACTTTGAAGGTTTAACTTGAGGGGTTAGGAAGAATTCCCCGAGCTTAAGGCCCTTTTCCGGGCCACACATCTTCCAAAGGGAGATAAAACATCTCGTTGCTAAAAGAACCCAGTACATCGTCTTCACACACACACACACACACACACACACACACACACACACACACACACACACACACACACACATATCTTCTTCTTCCTCCTCTTTCTTTCCTTCTGTCATTCTTTCTTTCTTTCTGTCTGTCTGTCGTTGCTAGGATACCGGGGAGACAACACTGTTCCAGCAACAACACAAACAGAACCGTTTACACAAAATCTATAACTGCCCACCTATAATCTATGACGACCCACTATCTATCATAATCCCTGATATGCTGATAATCCTATGCATGCGTATTACCCCACTTCCAACACCCTCTCCCGCTTCCGGCCGTTACCGTTTATCTATCTTAATACCTTATTTATGACAGCCTTTATCTATCTTAAGCCTTGATACGACGCCACCTTATCTCTGCGCATGCGCACTGATGAGACCCTCCAGTGAGACCCTCAATAAGGCAGGCAAACAACATACTATACTGCTCACATATGCGCATGCGCATGCACAGACACACACATATGCATGCGCACATGCACACACGAACACACACACGCATCCGTGCACACACACTCACACACACTCATGCAGACGCATACACGCACATTATGCACACACACAAGCACTCGCACACACACACATGGGCCCGTGCCCACACATCCATACACACACGTGTACATTCACCACACACACACACATACAATGATGAAGAAAGGCACAACCAATGTCAGGTAGGCACTCAAGATCTGACCAGCGTGTTGGGCTAATGCGTAGGTCAGACATCTGCTTAGTCATAGCCACCAGACCCTCATCTTAAATTACTCATCTGAGTTATTCATTCATTTATCCATCAACTTAAAATCATGCGCAGTATGGTTACAAACTTGGCAGATGTGGTGTAGCGTGTATGGACTGGTCCGCACGCAGTGACTCCTCCTTGATGAAACGGAAACTGAAACTAAGCTCAGTCAAACAGATGTATCGTTCACTGTGAGGTTTCTCTTTATTAGTTCGTTTTACTCCCACAGGTGTGCATGGGCACGCGCTCACGCGGGTAGGTGGGTGAGGGTGGGTGGGTGGTGGAGATGGGGGAATCGGAGGCGGTGGAGGCGGTGGGGGGAAGGGGAGGCTTTTTTGCGTCGCAAATGGAGTTCTTCTCTCTCTCTCTCTCTCTCTCTCTCTCTCTCTCTCTCTTCCCCCGACGCCCTCTGTGCGTTTGTGACAGACCCCAATCCTCTCCCTCCCCCCCTCCTTTTCCTTTCCTTTCTTTCTTTTTCTTTCTTTTTTTTTTTACTCGTGTGTGTGTGTGTGAGTGTTTGAGTGTTTGAGGATGTGCGTTTGAGGATGTGCTCTGTGCGTTTCTGACTGACTCCAATCCTCCCCCTTCCCCCTTTTTTTTTTTATTTGCTTCCCTTTCCCTCTCTCTCTCCCCCCCCCCCCCCCCCCCATTGCCGCTAGCGATCCCCCCTTCCCTTCCCTCTCGTTCCGTCTCAGATCTCCCCACTTGATTTACCTCTTTGCATGCACTGGAAGTGAGAACTTGTTCCAGTCCTTTGCTGCTCTCTCTTTGTTTCTGCAAAATGGTGAATTACATCATTGGAATGCGTCCATGAGCTATCTGATAATCCAATGATAGTGTTAGTTACCCATTACCACCCGTGTAGGTTCATAAACAGTGTCCACCAAGCGTATTGGGAGATGGAACCTGCTTGAGGCATGTTACTGACAAGAGTTCACATGCACACATGAGACCCCATCCCACTCTCTTCACGTAAGTCTGCGCGAACGCACGCACTTGCGTCACTTAAGCGCGTTCATGCACACATGCCCGCACACATGCGCGCGCGCTCACGCGCACACACACACACACACACTCTTTTCTCTCTCTTACGAACAGATACACAAATGCATATAGACATAGTCATTGCGCGCGTGCACACACACACACACACACACACACACACACACACACACGCACACACACACTCGGGCACACGCACACAGATAGGTACAAAAAACACACATTTCAGACCCGCATACACATGCAATCCGAAGCCCTTGTACATTCTCTTGTAAAACACACCTCATAACACCCAATAGTCATCCTTTTGAGCTTTTTATCGCCTGTCTCATTAAAAAAAAAGGTCAGAGAGTGACCTTGTATACCGATTGTTGATAATAAATCGTGTCTTTTGTTGAGTGCAGTCAGATTTTGCTTTCTCTCTGTAGTGTTCACTTAATGTTTCCCTTGTTCGTCTTTGAACTGCACACCTGTTAGCATACCATGGTCAGAGAAATGCTTTTCCAGAACTATTCTGGGATATTTTTACTTTTGTTTGTCATTTGCGATATTGGGTAAACAAGTTTAGAATGTTGAATAGACGTGACAATTTTGGAGACTGTTTCTTTCATGTAGTAAGTGGTTCGATCCTTTTTTATACATACCGTACCAGACAGTTAAAAGAAGAGCAAAACGAAAATGAAGAATGTAGCAATGAGCATTGCTAAAGCGTTTTTGAACAATGGATGAAAGCAAAACAAATGAATATAATATGACAATATCCACAAAAACAAAATGACAATTTCATCACTTTCCAGCCAGGGCTTTGGACGTTTTCGAAAAAGACGTGTTTCAGCTTCTTTGTCAGAAAAAAAAATCACTGTATTTATTTCGTACAGGACATCCATTTCAATGAAATAGTATATCATCAAGTTAGAGCAGAACAGGGTTGCAAATGTATATTTGCATCGAATAGTGGTAAATCTAGAGGAGTAGCTCTCCTATCAAATAACAACTTTGAGTTTAAGATTGAAATGACAGTAAAAGATGATGAAAAGAAAATGTATAAAATTAGTGCTGATTTCATAGGCAAATATATTTGAGTAGTTAATATCTATGGACCAATTAGAGGCCAGCCATATTTCTATGCAGAATTAAAAAAAAAAAGCCTATAAAAATGTCGGGATCCCTAACATAATCATAGCCGAAGAGTGGAGCCTTGTATTAGTCCAAACCTTGACCATCACAGTTATAAGCTTATCAACAATACTAAGTCTCAGGACAAAGTTATTGATATGATGTCAAACTTCGAACTAGTTGACATTTAGAGAGAACTCAACCCTCAAGTTCACAGATGCACCTGAAGAAAACTCAATCCTCTTCAACAAAGCCGTCTTGATTTGTTGTTCTCTGTGATTGATATTTCAGATGGACACAGAAATGAGCACTCTCTTGTTTGCATCATCATTCTGAAATACAAAGCAGAAGTAAGGCACAGACGCCTTTGAAAATTTGGCTCATCTTTTCTGAACAGCATTTCGTATATTGAACTTGTCAAAGAAACTATCAAGAAATGAAAGAGCAATATGCAGCTTTACCTTGCGATCGAAATAACAGAGCAAGGTCCTAATGATCAAATTCAGTTTATTCTCTCTTTTCAGCTGTTCATTGATGTTTTGTTTATGGAGATAAGAGCTCAGACAATATCGTATAACATAAGAAAAAAAAAGATGGATGACACAGAACAAAATGTAGAAAAAGGCATTGTAGAACTAGAAAAAAAGCTCACCTTTACACGAATCTGATATAAAGGTACTACACCAGAAAAGAGGAGAGTTAGGTGAATTAAGAAAAAAAAAGAAGATAGACGGTTTAGTTCTCAGATCAAAAGCCAGATGGGCATAACAGACTGAAAAACAACAACAACAAAATATTTCTTTTCTTTGGGAAAAAAAAGACACTTTGTCAGCAAACAAATGACAAAACTTGTGTCAAAACAACGAGAAATACAATCTGAAATGGAAGATATTTTCAAAGAAACAAAGAATTTTTTAAAATCAAAGATTATACACTGATAAAAACACAGAAGATATCCTCATGGAAGACTACTTCCATAATTTGACCAAGTTAACAAAAACAGAGTCTGATGAGGTAGAAGGACCCATAGCATCAGCAGAAGCATCAAAAGCTCTGAAATTGATGCCAAATGACAAACGTCCAGGTACAAATGGGATGACTTAATTTTTCAAATTCTTCTGGAAACAGTAAGGCAGTTTTGTCGTTTGTTCCTTAAACGAAGAGTCCTTAAGAGGTGAAATGTCCATTACACAGAAAGAAGGAATCATAATTTGTCTACCAAAGGGAGATAAACCTAAAGAATCCCTTAACAACTGGGGACCAATAACTCTCCTAAATGTAGTGTACAAGATCGTATCAGCTTTCGTAGCCAGTCAGATAAAATCGATCTCGCCTAAACTTATAAAAGAAGACCAGACAGGGTTCGTTCCTGGAAGGTACATAGGGGAGAGGATCAGAACTATTAATGACATTATCCATTGTTCTGATAAAAAAGACTACCCCATTTATTTGTCTCAGCTGACTTCGAAAAAGCATTTGTTTCTATTAGCTGGTTATACATGGATGAAATACTACAAACATTTATCTTTGGAGATAAAATAAGTAAATGGGTATCCACCCTTTTACAATAACATGCAAGCTTATTTGTTTGTAAATGGGACAATGTGAACAAATTTCAAAATAGAAAGAGGCTGCAGGCAAGGAGACCCAATATCACCCTATATATTTGTTTTATGTATGGACGTACTTGCTTGTAAAACAGGAGATGACAGAGAAATCAAAGATATTGAAGTGGCTGACTGTACCTGCCAGTTTGCAGATGATACATCTTTTACATTGGAAGGTGACAGAAACTCTTATGAAGCAATGTCTGAATGGCTTAGCAAATTTGAAAATATAACAGAACTGAAATTGAATTATTCAAAAACATTCAATATGTGTTTAGGTACCAAAACAAAAACCTCTTCAGTGACCTAAATATAAGGAATGCAATCCTTTTGATTCTAAAATATCAGGGCTCTGGTTTACTAATTATATCAGAAGAGTTACAGAAATGAATCAGAATTGAAACATCTGTTCAAAATATGGTTGCAAAGGACTTCTACACCATTAGGTAGAGTGGTATTACTTAAATCTACAATTCTATCAACACTCACCCATCTCCAGATTATGCTTCCAAATCCCCAGGACACTCAGATCAAAGAAATAGAGAAAATGTGTTTTAACTTTGTATGTGACGTAAAACTGGATAAAATCCAGAGAAATTATTCTGTGCACTATATTGAAGAAGGCGGCATTGGCATTTCTGAGATCAAGACACACATAGACGAATTTAAATTAGCTTGGTTGAGAAAGATTATAGTTCAAACCCCAAAGTGGACTCACATATTAAGACTTTTATGTCCAGAAGTTAATTTAGTAGAAAGTTACAGACCCAAACCCTTTGAATCTTACATATCCAATCATTTTTGGAAAATGTTTTCTCAGTGCATGTAAAATTTTGTAGGCAAATTGAACTTAAGGAGGGGGACACGAGGTACTAGCTGACCCAATTTGTTATAATGTAGTTTATTACAAAGACTGGGCACAGAGGAATATAGTATTCACCAAAAGACCTTGTAGACAGCAAGTGAGAATTCCTAACTTACACAGTTTTCTCACACTGGGTGGATAGCAAAGTGAATTTCTTAGAATGCATGAGCTTTTTTTTTTTTTTTTTTTTTTTTTTTTAACAAACAGTTAAAAGGTGTAAAAGAATAAGACAAATTATCATTGACGATAATGTAGGCGACTCCTGTACGAAGGCAGTACGTTCATTACTCGGTGTATGTAAAGGAACTAAAAGGCACTACAATATCCTCTTTAATAAAATAGATTCTTAATATCAAGCATTTTGTGCACTGGAAGAAAAACAAAATATACCAGGTGACTGGGAAGAAGGTTTATTATTTTTTTAACTTGAAAAAAAAAAATCTGAAATTAAACTAAAATGATAGAAAGTCACAATGCCACTCTTGTTATATTTCGGCCACGTGGCCTTGTTGTTGTCTTCAATTTGACGTCTATCCACATGGTGATATTAGACGGGGTGGAGGGGGGGGGGGAGGGAGGGGATCGGGAGGAGGAGGACGGGAGAGGGACCGTATTGTGTGTGTATGTGTTTATGTCTCTTTGATAAGGGGGGAAAAAAAAAAGGGGGTCAGAAAAATGAGCATTAACAACAATTACAATCAACTAGTCTATAACAAATGTCCTACAGGACTATGAAGTAAACATTTCGCAATATTAAACAAACTAGTAGCATTTTTTGAAGACGCCTTCAATACAATTTTCAGAAATCACTGGTAAGATAGGTCTTAACCTCTGACATTCAAAAATGATGTGCTTGCTAGAAATTTGTTCACCACATAAACATCTAACATTTTTGCTGTATTTTGTGATGAACGCATTAAGTTTTATCCTGTAAGATAGCGAACTAATCTGTCTGAATTTGATTACGCCAGTATGATTCAAATATGATTTGTTATTCAAACCACGAGAATCAATATACCTTATTCTTGGAGAGTCTATCTTTACTCAGGTTATAGCCTTTAATTCTACTCCATACTACTTGTTCCAGCAAGTGATAACCCTCCTGAATGGATAAAGGAACATGAATTTCAGTGGATTCGGTGCCTTGCCTTGCGCCTTTTTTTGCTACTTTGTCAGCCCACTCATTTGAAGAAAATCCAAATGTGAAGGAACCCAGCAAAAGGAAACGTTGGTCCCTTTTAAAGTTAGATATATGAATTAACTGATTTCTAAGATAATTTTGGTCTTTTTCTTGACACAAAATAAGATTTGAAAGTTGTTAGACTTAGACAGACATATGACCCTGATTTTCAGCACTGTCCAAAATCCATGACCTTTTGACCCCTGGTGACGTCACAAATGACCTAATTTTCATACCAACTATTTAAACTTCTAAAGTGGATAAAAC
>JADBJO010006522.1:86650-89150 GCA_016801955.1 Conus betulinus
CTGCCCCACCTCCCAGCTATACCTCCATATCATCGCCAGATAAATGTATAATGTTAAACACATCAGTTCAGGTTTCTATCCCCATCCCTGCTTCCCAGTCCCAGCCCCTCACAGCCCATATCTTCAACATCAACTCACTGTCATCGTATCTCACTTCTGGAGATAAGCCTTCAGAACATAAAGAGCAAGTGATCATGAAAATAAAAATTGTAACAGCAGAATTTTCTTTTCCTTTTATTTGTTATTGCACAGGGCTGCATGGATGCTGGACGTGAAGGTTTTCTTTCAGCTGCATTTTAATTTTCAAACCACATTTACTATATTTAGAAATAAAAGGGTAAGTTACCGCCACAGATACAGATTTTCAGATTACAGGACAAAACACAATGCATTTCGACCTCTTGGGTCTTCTTCAGGCAAAAACAAACAACAACATTTAGGACAGTAAAACCGAAGAACAAGAAACCACGTATCTTCTCATATTCGGCGCAAAATGGCGGTTGGATGAAAACGAGGCGTTAAGGAGGGGATCATGGGAGTTGAAATAGTAATGATAATCGTGACGATAACGGAAACAATGGCAATAATACTGATAATAGTGGCGATGAAGAAAATCTATATAATGAGAGGGTGGATAGTAGTAAAGTGTGTGTCTTTTCTTTCTTTTTTTTCTTTTGAGAAAAAGGTGGGTGGGAGGAGGGGGTGGGTGAATCAGTAGGGGGTTGGTTGGTTTGTTTTGTAATATTGTTTAATGGTATGGTATATTAGTGGCGGTAGTGATTATGTTGGAATGATAGTAGTGCTTAGTGGTAAGGAATAGAAATGCTACCCTAAAAAAGACCTAATGGGTGGTGATTGTGGTGACAGTAGTTATATGCGGGAGTATTGATAATGATAATAATGATTGGAAAGGAATACAAGTGATCAATGAGTGAGGGGCTATCATTGTTGGGGAAAAAGGGGGAGGGGGGGGGGCAGGGCAAGGGGGGAGGAAAAGCTCATATCACTCTGCCCACACATACGTATGCACAGGGAGGAGGGATGGGAAACTCATGTACACAATGATACTGGGAGGGTAAACAGTACTGTTATATGGTATTTATTGTAGTGGGTGAAATAATGTGTTGGCATTAATATGATATTGTTGGTTGAGGAGAAATGAAAATGATCAATGAGAAAAAAAAAGGCTATTGTGCTGGGGGGAGGGGAGGGGAGGGGAGGGGAGGGGAGGGGGGGACTTCACGCAAAAGGAGGGGAAAAACATGTAAACAGTAATGTGGGTTGTAGGTGACTGATGCTCATAATGAGACTAATTGTGAGAAGTGAGATAGTGTTGGTATTAGGATAATAGTACAATAATGCTGGTCGGAAAGGAATTGGATGGAAATGATCAATGGGAAAAGTGTTGACATGCCAGCAACAACACCACCCCCCCCCCACCACACACATATACACAACACACACACACACACACACACACACACACACACACACACACACACACATATATACACAACACACACACACACACACACACACACACACACACACACACACATAAACACAACACACACACACACACACACACACACACACACACACACACATAAACACACACACACACACACACACACACACACACACACACACACACACACAGCACAAGCGGGGGGGGGGGGGGGGGAGGAATACCCATCAAGCAGAACTAATGGGTGGTGGGTGGTGGTCATAATAACAGTTATATGTGGGGATGTTTTTGTGCTGATAATGATGGTTGGAAAGGAGGATTTGGGGTGAGGAGGAGGAGGAGAAAAAAGGGAGGTAAAAGAAAAGGGGTTGGGGGGATGGGGGGGGAGAAAGAGCAGAGAGGGAGGGGGGAGGAGGGGAGGGAACATACGTGTGCACAGGGAGAAGGGGGAGGAAACTCATACCAACAGTATTGTTTGAAAAGCCAGCAGTACTATTGGATGATGATCATTGTCATAGATGAAATAAGGGAAATAATGTGCTGGGATACTATCAAACAGAACTACTGAGTGATGATCTTAATGATAACTATTTTATGTGGGGATGTTTTTCTACTGATGATAATGGCTGGAAGGGAGAGATTGTGGCGGGGGTAGGGGATGGGGAGGAGAAAAAAAAAGGAAAGGGGGTCAGTTGGGGGTGGGGGGTGAGCAGGGGGGGATGGAAGGTGGAGATGGAAAGCTCATATCTAGCTACCTATATCTACGTGTGAAAGGGAGGGAGGGCAAACTCATGCCAACAGTATTATTGGAAAAACCAACAGTACTATGTCTTAAGAGCAATAATGTGATGCCATTAGTATAAGAATGTCGATAAGGGGAAAAAAGAAAATGATCAATGACTGGTGGATGATGATGATCATTGTCATGAGTGAGATCAACAGTACTATAGGATGATGATCGTTTCAAAAGTGAAATACTGTGGTGACAATCGTCTAATAATGCCGGTTGGGGGAAAATGGAAATGGTCAATG
>JADBJO010006522.1:94150-104150 GCA_016801955.1 Conus betulinus
AAGTACTTGACCCTCCCACCTCCACCACCCCCACCCCGCACCCCTTAAACACCTCCACTCTTTCCCTTCACCCCCATATCACCAGCATCCTAAAACAACTACATACACTTGTCCACTACGACAACAGCAACCCACTATATATTCCACCAAATCATACCCACACCCACACCCACCTTACCCCCAACTATTTACCCCACATTAACTTGCAGCCCTTTTTTTATCCACTGACCACTCCTTTCCTTTGTCTGTTCACATTATGCCTCCCCCCCTCCCACCCACCCCCCATCTGTGTACACGTATGCTAAGGGGTTTGTAACTCCCCTCTCCCCTCTACATATACGAATGCTTGGATGTGTGTACATATGTTTGTCTGGGTGTCTATTTTTTTGTTAATACACATATTCCCATATATGACCGTTATCATTATAACCATCATTCATAAACTATCTGTGTGTACCCCCCCCCCCTCCTTTTAAATTTTTTTTTTTGGCATGTGTGCATGTATGCATGCGTGTGCGTGTATGTGGATGTGCTTGTGTACGTGTGTGTGTGTGTGTGTGTGTGTGTGTGTGTGTGTGTGTGTGTGTGTGTGTGTGTGTGTGTGTGTGTGTGTCCATGTGTGTGCGTGCAAGTATGTGTGTGTGGTGTGTGTGTGTGTGTGTGTGTGTGTGTGTGTGTGTGTGTGTGTGTGTGTGTGTGTGTGTGTGTGTGTGAGACAGTGTTGATTTCATCTATGACAACGATCACCATCCATCAGTCATTGTTCATTGCCAATTTTCTCCTCAGCTGGCATTATCATGCCAATGCTATCATGCTATTTCATTTATGACAATGATCAACATCCTATAGCACCGTTATCCATCTGAAGACAATGATCATCATCCATTATTCATCATTTGTTTTCTCTCCACCCCAGGCATTATTACACCAATGCCACCACATTATTTCACTTATGACAATGGTCATCACCCTGTATATCTCGCTCATGACAGTGGTCATCATCCATCAGTCATTGATCATTTCCTTTATCCCCCCAACTGGCATTATCATACTAAGGCCAATACACTATTCCACTCTTTAAAAAATGACCATTATCTCCTACACTACTGTGGATCAATTTATACCATGACCATGATCATCATCCACCAATCTTTGATCGCCTCCATCATTCCCCCACTGGCATTTTACACCAATGTCACAACATTATCCCACTTATATAACAATGATCATCATCCTACAGTACTGTTGATCTCAAATGATCCATGATCATCACCCGTCATCACCCCCCCTCCACCCTCTTCCTCAACTGGCACTATTATACTAATGCCACCTTATTATTCTACTTACCACAATGACCATCATCCTACAGTACTGTTGATCTAACCCATGACAATAAGCATCACCCAGAAGTCATTGATATTTTCCTTTATCCCCCAACTGGCACTATTGTACCAAAAACTACTACATTATTCCACCTATATAACAATGATCATCACCCTATGGTACTACTGATCTAAAAAATGATTACCATTTATCAGTCACTGAAAATAATGTCATCACGTGAACCTAGTGAACACCTTCATATTAAAACATATATGGAAATGAAGCTGACCAACTGACAAAGGAAGGGGACTTCAGTCCCAACTGGAAAAAGGAAGCCTCCTTGAATAACTCAAAAGTATGTCCAAGGAGACAAAAAGGAGGATGACTTGAGCTGCACCCAGACTTCAACAAGAGGAATGCATGCTACCAGATGCCCAGATCAGACCAAGTGAACATTGTGAGACTGAGAACAGGGCGCTCCAGACTGTGACATCACATCTCCACAATATTCCACACTGGTGAGTCTTCAATTTATCCATGCAGTACAGCCCCAGTGACAGCGGAACATTCCCAGCGACACTCAAAGTAGAAACCTAGCCTGCCAACACACTGATGAGTGCAAAACCTTACTGACCACTGGAGGGTCTTCACCATACAGCAGTCTTCTCCAGTACCTCCAGGATTCCTGCCTAAGTGAACGAAGAAGAAGACCAACCTATAGTACTGTTGATATCATATGATCATCACCCATCCATCAGTGACTGATTAATGAGGATTTTCCCCTCTCAACCGATATCATTATACCAGTGCCATCACATCACTTCACCCACGACACTGATCAGAAATCTCACAGTATTCCAGTAACAACAATGATTATTATCCTGTAACACTTTTGCTATCAAATGACTCATCCTTTATATGGTGTTTTTTAATGTGTGTGTGTGTGTGTGTGTGTGTGTGTGTGTGTGTGTGTGTGTGTGTGTGTGTGTGTGTGTGTGTGTGTGACACATGACACCCAGTTTCTCATTGATCATTCCTATCTCTTCTCAACCAGCATGAGCATATTAATGCCAACACATTATTCCACCCATTACAATGAACATCATTCGACAGCATCGTTTCTGTTGCCTACAACACTATTTGTATGAACTTCCCAACCCCCCACACCATACCCCCACCCCACAGTGGATAGAGAGTAATGAGCTCTCCCTCCCCGCCCCATTCTTGTCCCCCCTTTTTCTGCCCCGCCCCCCCCCCCTTTCTAACGATACCTTATCACCCATCTATCATTTCCATTTCTTTCACACTATTATTAACATTACCCACACCCCCTAATACAACTACCCGCGCATAACTACTATCATCACCATCTCCACCCAGCAAAGTCATCTCTTTATTTTATTTATTATTATCTTTAATTTTCATTTTATATATATATATATATATATATATATATCAAAAATACTGCTAAAACGCCTAATAAAAACCTTAAAGTGCTCAACCCCTTGGGGGAGCAACATCTGTTAAAAATAGGATGATAAATCATACTATATATATATATATAATTAGTAGTGGGGAAAACAATTGCAGGCGAACAATTCTTCAGTCATTATAGTAATGACTTGGCAAAGATTTGAACTTTCAGAAAAAAAAAAATGAAGATGAAGAAAATGGGGGAAATATATACTAGTCACATAAAGTTAAGCACAGTTTACATGTACCCCGCATAATTTCCAAAATATAAAAGCCACGATTTTGAAATTGGGAACAGATTTAATTCATTATCTTGTTCCAACGTACATTGAATTTCATTGGGATCGAATGAACGGTTGTTGATTTACAGACAATTAAACAGAGGATGGGTCGAAATCAAAGTTCGCAAAATCTGTTCAGTTCACAAAATCATTTCAATAGTGGGTGTGGGCCACCGCCATTGGCGAGACATTCCACGCAGCGACTCCTCATCGAGTTGACCAGTGTTCTGATGACCCTCTGAGGGATTCTCTGCCATTCCAGTTGCAGCATTTGGAAGAGATCCTGGCGGTCTCTGGGAGGTGGATGGTTCTCCTTCACACGTCTCCCCAACTCATCCCACATATGCTCGATGGGGATTGAGGTCGGGACTATACGCCGGGAAGATCATCCTGTTGATGCCGGCCTGCACAATGAAGTTTTCGGCCACCCGGGCCCTATGTGGCCGAGCATTGTCGTCTTGGAAGACTGCCATGGGTCCTATCCGTTGCATGGTCGGAACAACGAAAGGGCCGGGATTTCATCCCGATAGCGGATGCTGTGAGGTTTCCATCAATATGGTAGAGTGGTGTCTTGTGGTGGAGGCTGAAGGCACCCCGTACCATAACAGATCCTCCCCAAAAGGCCTGGTCTGGCGAACAGCTGCATCAATGTAACATTCACCAACACGCCTCCAAACTCTAGTTCGGCCGTCATTGTGTTCAAGACTAAAACCGCGACTCATCTGAAAAGAGGACCTGGGACCACTGTTGTTGGTTCCATCTCACATGACGATGGCAGAAAGCTAGGCGGCGAGCCAGCCTATGGGCTGCTAGCAGTCGTGGTCGAACAGCTGGGCGACGTGATCTGAGGCCGAAGTGGTGAAGACGGTTTCGTATAGCTTGACGGCTGAGGATGGTGTTATTTGCCATACGAAGCTGCCTTTGGATGCTGGTGGAAGTGGTATCCCGCTGCAATAGGGCCTGCCTCTCGATGAAACGATCTTCTCTGGGAGTAGTCTGCCTAGGCCGACCTGACCGTGCCTCTCTTCAACGCTGTTGGTCGCCCCTAAAACGCTGATTCAGTCTAACAATAACTGAATGATGCACACCAAGTCGTCGCGCCACTTCAGCCTTTGCAATGCCATCTGTATCACACGCAATCGCCCTGGTTTTGTCAAAGGTGCTAAGTTTTCTTCGTGGTGGCATGGTGAGGAAAAGGGCTGACAGTAACCAACCCCCGCGCTTAAACAGCCAAAAAAGAAGGGGCATAAAAACTCACTTGAGAGACTGCTCTTGCACGGGAAAAAAGAATTTTCATTTTTACACATCTTGTGTCGCCAGCAAGCTTGATGCAAAACAGGCACAGTTAACGCAACTTTGCACTTTTTATCCCGCGCGGTAACGAGGTCACCAAGACCCCCCGTGCGCACTACCAGTTGACACAGGCTGGATTACACACTGCTGTGTGAGATTCCATCATTGGTTGCCGCATAACAAAAAAAACAATGTTTTTGCTGTGTGCAAAGGCCTGTGCTTAACTTTATGTGACTAGTATATTATAAATAATGAGAAACCCTTCACTAGCTGTCGAAGGCAGATGTATTTGTATTGCCTGCTCCTAGGCCTTTCGTCCTCTGAATCGGACTCATCAGGGAGACACATATATACACATTTTTTTTTTGTTATTTATTTATTCATTTAATCATTTATTCGTTTTATTTCGTTTCAGTTGTAAAATGTGTGTTTTATTTTGTTTATCTATATCTATCTATATATATATATATATATATATATATATATATATATATATATATATATATATATATATATATATACATTACCATCCTATTTTTTAACGAATATATATACATATATATATATATATTTTTTTTTTGGTTGAATTCATTTACTTATTATTTATCTCCCCACCCCGCCCCCACAGAGCACTATTATCAGTCCACCATAACCACTACCGTCACAAATATATCATACTACTCCACTAAACCAGATACACAAGCTACAAACCCCATTGTTTCACACACACTCTTCCCACCCCCTAGCCGCCCCCCCCCCCCCCCCCCCCCATTCCTCTCTCCCATAATCCCCTCTGTCGTTTCCGTCTGGCGCGGCCATTTTATTCGGGTGCCAAAAACACATGGAAAGACAAGTGGCTCTGCGTTGTTTGGTCGTACTGTCCTAAATGTTAAATGCTGTTTTTGCCTCAAGAAGACCCAACAGGTCGAAATGCATTGTGTATTGTCCTGTTTGTTTGTCTATGTCCTTGGCGGTAACTCACCCCCTCTCTTTCTAAATCATACTGTTATACTAAAAATGACCATGTCGGATCTCCTTACGACATCTGCCAACAGAAGAGCCTGGAGAGAAACGACGGCTGCCTCATCAGTTCCCCCCCCCCCCCCACCCCCCCCCCCCCCCCCGTCAACGACCCAAGCGGTCAGGGGAATGAGTGAGTGAGTGATAATCATACTAGGTGAAAAGGAAATGAAATGATCAATGAGAAAAGTGTTGACATGGCAAAAACAACATCACACACACACACACACACACACACACACACACACACACACACACACACACACGCGCGCGCACACCACATACACACGCGTGCGCACACACACACATACACGCACATATACATGCATACAAAAACAAACAAAAAAAAAAACACAAAAAAAAAAAACAAACAAAACACAAAAAAAAAAACTGATGGATGATGATCATTTGATAACGACAGTGCTATAGGATGATAATCATTGTTGTAATTGGAATAATGTATTGGCATCGGTAAATTATGCCTGTTGGGGGGAATAAGGAAATGGTCAGTGACAGATGGATGATGATCATTGTCATAAATGAGATTAAAAGTACTGTGCGATGCTGATCATTGTCATATGTGAAATAATGTGGTGGCATTAGTATGATAATGCCAGTTGAGGGAGGGGGGGGGGGGTGGGGGGTGGGAGATCAATGACTGATGGGTGATGATCATTTGAGATCAAAAGAACTATAGGATGATCTTCTTCTTCGTTCACTCAGGCAGGAACCCTGGAGGCACTGGCGAAGGCTGCTGTATGGTGAAGGCCCTCCAGTGGTCCATAAGGCTTTCCCTCATCAGTGTGTTGGCAGGCTAGGTTTCTGCTCTAAGCTTTGTAGTAAGTGTTTCGCTGTCATTGGGGCTGTACTGCATGGGTCATTTGAAGACTCGCCAGTGTGGAATTTTGTGAACATGTGATGTCTTGGTCTGGAGTGCCCTGTCCTCAGTCTCACAATGTTCACTTGGTCTGATCTGGGCATCCGGTAGTATGCATCGCTCTTGTTGAAGTCTGGGTGCTGCTCAAGCCATATTCTTTTTTGCTTCTCTTTGATAATACTTTGATGTCTTAAAGTTCTGTTTTTTTTCTACAAAGATAACTTCCCACAAATCTGATAGCCTCCACAGCTGGAATTGTGGACAAATTTCAGGATCAGCAAAGAAACTTCCAAAAGTTGTGAAAGTAAATACACTGATCCCCCCCCCCCCCCCCCCCCCCCCAAAAAAAAAAAAAAAAAAAAAAATCCTTGGCCCACGTCCGATCATGTCCATTCCAAACTGCCGTTGACGTTGCACACTAGCATAGGTGGCTCCTGCTGCGTAGAGTGCAGTCACCAACAAACTGAGAAGACTCAAAACCCTGGTTTACAAAGTTGACAATATTACGTTTGCTACTGAATAGAGCAGGAGATGGATACACCCTTGGGGAACACATACCCCTACTCATGGATGTTAGAAGCGTGCTACCAACCCGGACTTAGAACTGCCTGTCAGCCAGAAACTATTTAACAAAAAGAAGGAGATGACCTCGAAATCGTAGATGGTAAACACTTATAAGAATGGTAGATTTCCACGTGGTATTGAGATCCTCCTCTGGTTATGAAAGATATCAATTATATGTTGTTTGCTAATAACGGCATTGTCGATGGTGGTCTTAAGATGGACTAAAAAAAAAGTCAATGGTAGAATGGTACTTGTGGAAACTGCTGTTCTTTAGCCAAAACGGCCATGAATTCCAGCTTCCACATCAAACAAGTGTTGACTATCTTATCCATCTGTACAAACAAGTGTTGACTATCTTATCCATCTGTACGCAGAGGCAGCCAGTCAGAGTTACTGAGCGATAATTTGAAGGGTTGATTCAGGCTCTTTTGGGCGTAGGACTAGGAATGATGAGGGCTTTCCACCAGGAAGACGGAAAATGCTCTATGGTCCACATATCACTGTAGACGTAGAGAAGGGTGTGGTGGACATATCTTTCCGGGAACAGGCCAGGCTAGATTTCTTTTTGATATCAGACACAGTTGTTTTTTTTATACTGATGAAGCAGACATTGAATCCGGTTATGGAACAGATCACTCTGCTGTGTTATTAAAGCTGAAATTTAATGAAGACATAAAGCGTAATACTTTTTCTGGAAACTTAATTCGTCTTTGTTGAAAGATAAGTCATAGTTAGATGAAATTAATACCGTGATTGAAACGGTTAAAGAGAAATACTCTATAAATACAGAAAATATTAATGAAAACTGACGAAAAATTACAATTCTCATTTCTGATGATCTATTTCTCGATTTCCTGTTAATGAAAATAAGGTCGAAAACGATTGCTTATGCTACTGCAAAGAAAAGAAGGAGTAATGAAGAGGAAAAAAAACAATTAGAACAAGACATTATTAAGTTTAGAAAAAAAAAAAAGAAAACTGAAGATGACATTAAAATCATTAACGAGAAAAAAGAACGACTGTCGGATATCAGAGGAAAACGAATAGAAGGAGTTTTGTTAAGATCACGCGCTAGATGGATAGCAGATGGGGAGAAAGTTAGTAGTTATTTTTGTAATCTTGAAAAACGGCATCACATCAGTAAAAACATGGCTAGACTAATTGATAAACAAGATAATGTTTTAACAAATCAAAAAGACATACTGGACTGGAAGAAGTATATAGTTTCTATAAAACATTATACACAGAAAATACTGTAGAAAATTGTGATATAAAAGATTTGGTGAAAGACATCCCCCATTTAAATGAAACAGAAGCAGCGGACTTAGAAGGTCTTATTACATTGGAGGAAGCGACATATGTTTTAAAGACAATGAAAAATAATAAAAGCCCGGTTCCGATGGCTTTACTACTGAATTCTTTAAAGTCTTTTGGAAACAGATGGGCGTATTTGTCGTTAGAGCATTAAATGCAGTTTCAAGAAAGGAGAACTGTCATGTGTACAAAGAGAGGAGTCATTACATGTATACCAAAAGGTGAAAATCCAGACAGTGCATAAAAAACTGGAGACCTATTTCTCTGTTAAGTGTCGTTTATAAGACAGGATCCTCTTGCATTGCCAACAGAATAAAATCTGTGTTGCCTAAAATCATAAATGAAGATCAGACCGGATTTATTAGAAATAGATACATCGGCGACAACATAAGATTGATATTTGACACTATATCCTATTTAGATGAAAATGATCTGCCTGTTTTGTTGTTAAACATAGACTTTGAAAAAGCCTTTGATTCTATTAATTGGGAATTTATGTCTAAAGTCCTAAAGGCATTTGGTTTCCAAAGAGATATTTGTAGATGGCTAAGCACATTCTACAAAAATATCAAGTCTTGTGTTATTGTGAACGGACAGGTTTCACATTGGTTCGATATTAAAAAAAGGATGTCGACAAGGAGACCCAATTTCACCATATCTGTTCGTAGTTTGTGTCGAAATATTAGCCATTATGGTAAGGGAAAATAAAGATATTCAGGGAATCAGAATGAATGAAACTGAATTTAAGATATCTCAGTATGCTGATGACACCGAGTTCTTACTAGCAGGGGATAAGAATCCTTTGAAACTTGTATTGAAGTTTCTTTTAAGATTTGACTGTGTCTCAGGTCTTCATATGAATTTAAGTAAAACGAGCGCAGTTTGGCTTGGAAGTGCAAAAAAAATAGTCAAAAACACTACATGGACCACTTAGAAATTGTATGGAATCCACAAAAAATTTAGAATACTTGGTATATGGTTCACAAATGACTTGAAAGACTGCATAGAAATAAACTACGCAGAAAGACTAGCTGATGTAAATCATTTGTTCAAAAATGGGTAAAACGCCAGATTACGCCTCTAGGTAGAGTAGCAATTTTGAAATCCATCATCCTTTCAAAGCTGACTCATCTTTGGCTGTTTCTGCCAAACCCACCAGATGTTTTCTTTCAAACATGCCAGAAAATATGTTACAAGTTTGTGTGGAATAAAAAAAAACCAGAAAAAATCAGTCGAAAAACAGTGCATAAAAAGCATACGGAACGGAGGTATTGGCCTTCCTGATGTAAAAACCTACGTCACATCTTTAAAACTATCCTGGATCCGTAGGACTGAGAGATCAAACCACAAATGGAAACATATTCTTCTCAGTAATTTTCCTCATTGGCCTCATATGAGTAAACATGGTCCAGAGATTATCTCAAAATTTACAAAATATAATCCGTTCTGGGTAGATGTCCTTGAAGCTTACAAAACTTTTTTATTACAAATGTCTGCCCAAAAAAATCCGCTGAACTACTTGCTGAACCAGTTTGCTTCAACAAACGTATTCAGGTTGGGAAAAGACACATTGTCTCTAAACTGCTTCAAAACAAAAGTGTCTATTATCTTGCACATTTTTTGGATGATAATGGTCAGTTTCTTTCCCACGGACAATTTAAGGAAAAATATGATGTCAACATTGATTTTCTAACTTATACAGGGTATAAGTTAGCAATAATTGAATTCATAAAAGATTTGACATTACCATCGAAAATACAAATGTATTACTTCTCCATTCTGTTATATAAGATACTGTTTGCCACTTATAAAGGTACAAAGACTTATTACGATATACTGATTGATAACCAGTTGA
>JADBJO010006522.1:111650-114150 GCA_016801955.1 Conus betulinus
TGCGTTAGCTGGACAGCCCAGTCCGGCACTCTCCGATACAGCGCATCAGTCACTCGTTTTATAACTCGACACACTGTTGACTGATGCACGCCCATCAGTTCCCCACAGATGTCTTGAAACGTGCTACTCACCTAAAATATCAGCTGGGTGCGGAGACTTGGTGCTGATCGATGCCAGCAAATAATCCTCTTCAGACTGAGAGCTGGCCAGTGCCGACTGCTAAGCTGCCTCACTCAAATTGCCCACACAAATGAAATGTCTGTATGGCACTGGATCTCAGACCCCAGAACACATCCTCCAACACTGTCCAGCCCATGATGTTCTGCGGCGTCAAACCTGGCAAGAGGGTGCAGAGCTGAAAACGCAGCTTTGGGGCAGCCGTCAAGACCTTGAGAAGACTGTGGGGTTCATTGTGGCGACAAGATAGGGGATCTGCAGCCGAGTAAAGTCGATTGCTGAAGAAGAAGGAGAGTTAACTTCCATCATCATCATTACCATTATCATCTCTATCATCATGGCCGCTGGCACTGTCGCAACTGCAGCCATGCTTTTCGACAATCCTCTAACTCCTCTCCTTTCTCCCCTTCTGTCTATATAGCCCACTATTGCTACTACTATTAATGCAACCACTATCGTCATGTTATCACCAAAAGTGGTAGAAATCCTCTTTTGTTTTTTTTTTCTATAATATTTTAATCATCATCATTATCATCATTACTTTTATTGCTATCATTACTATTGTTCTCATCATTATTATTTCAACTCGCATTGTCTCCTTCCCAATGACCTCGTTTCATCCAACGTCCATCTAGCGCCCACATTGAGAAGTACAGTGATTCCTCGTTCTTCATTTTCATCGTCCTGAATGCTGTGCATCTTGCCTGAAGAAGACCAAAGAGGCCGAAACGCGTCGTGTTTTGTCTTGTATTTGTTCGTCCCTTTCGTTTGGCGGTTAGTCGTGTGACACAAGGGAGCGTATTGACTGAACGTGGCCAGGGTTTGAGTGAAATTTTTAACACTGTTCACGCGGTTTTGAATATAAACAGGCGTTGACCTGTATCGGTGCGCACTCTGAGAATGGAACAGATGATTTAGGTGAAGAAGAGGCGGACTGTGCCCATTGATAAAGGCAGAGGCCTAACACATACAGAAGTATGTGAATTGTAGTTGATTGACCGGTACTCAAGCCCTGGGCCGACTCCCCGTGCGGTAGAGGAAAAGAAGAGACTGGAGATCGGGCACTAAGGTGGATGGCCGGGGGCTGCGCGCGTTCCCGGGCCAAGTTCCGATCCGCGGGAAGATCAGGTTGGGCAAAAGTTTGTCGCCGACCAGTAGATGTGATATGTAGTGGGCAGTATGGGATCCCCGCACAGAGGAAGCCAGTTCCGGACACCACAGAGAGTGTGTGTGGACACTTGCAGTGAGTAAACCTGCAACATTAGTATTGAGCGCTTCAAAAAAGCGTGCTTGTTTGGTTGCACCAGCTGAAAGAATCACGTATGTGGAGTGGTGGCAGTTGTGTGCGGAGGAAAGACGTCATGTTCGTGGTGTGTATGTGCATGCATGCATGGATATGCAACGTCTGACAGTGTCACTGAGAGCTGCTGGTGCCATCTCTCACAGGATGACCGATCACTATGACAGACAGACTTCATGGAATGCTCTGCCAACGTCCAGCCCCTGAGGTCGACTATGCACGAATCCCTAGCAGTTTCACTGGCGTCTAGTTGTGAGGTCCACAACGCACAGACCTCCCTTTCCTGTATGGTCTTCCACACACATTACTCCAAGTCCTCTTGTGCCTGGCCAGCTGCTTAGGAACACAACACTCCACTTTATGCTCATGAGCGTTATCGTGGCTGACATGAGGCAACAGGATCATTGGCCCCTCCCGAAGTTCAACATTAAAGCTTCTTTTCTCGCGTTAACCTTTTCCAATCAAGAAGGGGAACTGTTCCATACAGACAGCATGGTAACAGCAGGAACTGTTCCATACAGACAGCATGGTAACAGCAGGGAACTGTTCCATACAGACAGCATGGTAACAGCAGGGAACTGTTCCATACAGACAGCATGGTAACAGCAGGGAACTGTCCATACAGACAGCATGGTAACAGCAGGGAACTTCCATACAGACAGCATGGTAACAGCAGGGAACTTCCATACAAACAGCATGGACAGCAGGGAACTGTTCCATACAGACAGCATGGTAACAGCAGGGAAACTTCCATACAGCATGGTAACAGCAGGGAACTGTTCCATACAGACAGCATGGTAACAGCAGGGAACTGTTCCATACAGACAGCATGGTAACAGCAGGAACTGTTCCATACAGACAGCATGGTAACAGCAGGGAACTGTTCCATACAGACAGCATGGTAACAGCAGGGAAACTGTTCCATACAGACAGCATGGTACAGCAGGGAACTGTTTCCATACAGACAGCATGGTAACAGCAGGGAACTGTTCCATACAGACAGCATGGTAACAGCATGGGAAC
>JADBJO010006522.1:124150-131934 GCA_016801955.1 Conus betulinus
TTAATGTGGGCAATGGTAGCATTGACATGTCTTGACAGTGAGGAGGAGAGGAATTGACGTGTTTTTAATTTCGGCAATAGTAGCATTGACATGTTTTGACAATAAAGAAGAGAGGAATTGACATGTTTTAATGTCGGCAATGGTAGCATTGACATGTTTTGACAGTGAGGAGGAGAGGAATTGACGTGTTTTAATGTGCGCAATGGTAACATTGGCATGTTTCGACAGTAAGGAAGAGAGGAATTGACGTGTTTTATGTCGGCAATGGTAGCATTGACATGATTTGACAGTCAAGAGGAGAGGAATTGACGTGTTTTAATAATAATAATAATAATAATAATAATAATAATAATAATAATAATAACTAGAGGGTTTATGTTTGCCTTAGAGCAAACATGGGAGGATTCCCCCTTCACACACACACACACACACACACACACACACACACACACACACACACACACACACGCGTTCATGTAGAGTTTTGAGCTATTTCGTGTGTAGAATCAATCTATGTAGCTAGCTGTCTTCTATATGTCCATCTCCTTCATTCAGCAAATAACGGTTTTTAACGTGCTTTTTTTTTTTTTTTAACTGTCGAAGTGTTTTGTAACATAGATATTCTTAATCACCATATCAAATTACATACATCCACCAATTTTGGTTGAGATTGCTTCAAAAATGAAAAATAACGGTTTTTAACAGTTTTAACTGTCAAAGTGTTTTGCAACACAGATTTTTTTAATTAGCATATCAAACTGCATAAGCAACCCAAAATGTGGTTTCTGTTACTTTGTTAGTCTTTGAGCTATTAAATATTCAAATTTCGCCTTTTAGAGCTACCTAAATTTGCATAAATTTAAATAACTGCCAAACCCTTTAAGATATCAATACCAAACTCCTTTCTGCACTGGGCCATAGCTACAGGAACATTTTCCGTAGATTAGTTTTGTGACGTCATTTCCATTTTTTTTTACACTGTCAGGCACTTCCGGTTAGCACTTCCGGTTCATTATTATAACGTGCATGTTGCAAATATAGCGTTATGTAAGTGTTCTGAATATCATTACGATCTGTCCAACCGTTTCTGAGTTATTCAAGTTTCAAATTTGGTCGTTTTGGCCGTGTTTTGGCCATATCTCGGCAAAAAAAAAACGGTCAATTCATTTAAAAATTACCATTTGCACATGCCCACAACGCCCTGCAACTTTCCTGAAAATTTCAACACGATTGGATGAAAAAAGGGTAAGAAAAAAAAAAAAAAAAAAGAAAAAAAGTTTTTATAATAACAATATTATTCCCCCAGAGAGGGGGAATCCTAATGATACTTACATAGCGCCTATTCTCGGCTTGAGACCAAGCTCTAAGCGCTTTACAATCAACACTCGTTTATGCAACGGGCTGCCTACCTGGGTAGTGCCGACTGAAGAGCTGCCAGCTGGCGCTTCATTCAGTCGTTTCCCGTGTCATCCAGTGAATATCGTTTAATATCGTTCACTCAATTTCCTTACTTCCTTCATTCTTTCCATTCTCGCGCAGGGTGCATGCTATGTGTAACGTGTCATCCATACCAACGGCCAAACTGGCCTTCTCTTCCATGTGTTCTCTTTAATGTGGGCAATGGTAGCATTGACATGTTTCAACAGGAAGAACGGGGTTGAGGTACTTAGTATTCGGGAAAGGCAGGTCTGACACGCTGTGGTAGTCAGAAAGAACACGCTGTGGTAGTCAGAAAGAACACGCTGTGGTAGTCAGAAAGAACACGCTGTGGTAATCAGAAAGAACGCGCTGTGGTAGTCAGAAAGAACACGCTGTGGTAATCAGAAAGAACAAGCCTTGGTAGTCAGAAAGTATGGGGTTGATGTGTTTTGCTTTCAGGAATGGTCAGATTGACAGGTTTTGATAGAAACACGTGGCCTGTCGCATTTTGTTGGCGGAAAGTCAAGCATCGCCGATTTTGACAGTCACAGAAAAAGTGAACTGACGTCTATCATTGTCATTGATGATTCTCAGGAGGAAGAAGAGGAAAGGGATTGTTGTTGTTGTCGTCAGGAATTGTAGGATGAACTTTCTTGAAAGTCAAGTATGGTATGATTGACACGCATTAATAGTCATGAAGTAGAGGATTAACGTATCAACGTGTTTTATTTGTAAGGAATGTGGAACTGGCACGTTTCGACAGTCAGAAAGGAGGAAATTGACGTTCCTTTTTCAGGAATGGTAGCTTTGACATTTTGGTTGTCGAAAAGACGGGGATTTATGTTCTGTGTTTCCAAGAACAGTAGAACTGACTCGTTTTAACAGTCAGAAGGAAAGAAACGTACATTTATTACAGGAATTGACGTGTTTCATTGTAAGGAATTGATAGCCGGTCAGAAGGTCACAGGTGTGTTTAGCTGGCAGGAATGGTCAGGCTGACAGGTTTTGATAGCCGGTCAGAAGGTCACAGGTGTGTTTAGCTGGCAGGAATGGTCAGGCTGACAGGTTTGGATAGCCGGTCAGAAGGTCACAGGTGTGTTTAGCTGGCAGGAATGGTCAGGCTGACAGGTTTGGATAGCCGGTCAGAAGGTCACAGGTGTGTTTTAGCTGGCAGGAATGGTCAGGCTGACAGGTTTGGATAGCCGGTCAGAAGGTCACAGGTGTGTTTAGCTGGCAGGAATGGTCAGGCTGACAGGTTTGGATAGCCGGTCAGAAGGTCACAGGTGTGTTTAGCTGGCAGGAATGGAATGGCTGACAGGTTTGGATAGCCGGTCAGAAGGTCACAGGTGTGTTTAGCTGGCAGGAATGGTAAGGCTGACAGGTTTGGATAGCCGGTCAGAAGGTCACAGGTGTGTTTAGCTGGCAGGAATGGTAAGGCTGACAGGTTTGGATAGCCGGTCAGAAGGTCACAGGTGTGTTTAGCTGGTAGGAATGGTAAGGCTGACAGGTTTGGATAGCCGGTCAGAAGGTCACAGGTGTGTTTATGGGTCCTCTAGGGGAAGGACTTGGAATAATTTCTCTATGAGAATTATCTACATTTCACCTACACCCTCTCTCTTACTAGTGGTGGAAGAGCAACTTTCCGGTACTAGTCATCGAAGAAATTTTTATTTGTTCCGGGTATTGATAAAATACGGAAGAATGGCTCTGAGATAATTTCCTTAGGCCTGTACTATTAATTAAAAAGTACTTATAGCTCCGAGATACACAGAATTGAAGAGAGAAGTTCAAACATTCAACATTCGATTGAACAACAGGGAACTGACACAAGTTAAGTGCACTTTCACACATCAACTTTTATTACTTATACATAGATAAGAAATGGCGTGACAATTCCATAGGCTGTGTTTCAGTTCTCATTGGACTACCACAATGAGGGGGTCCTTCCTCACTCCTACTTTACTCGCTTGCACTCTGTGCAGCAAGCTTAAGTTGGCATACAGGGGTTCTGTCTAAGTTACACTGAATGTATATGGTTATTATACATCCACCCTGCTTGCTAATACCCATAGACAGGATGGTTCTAGACACTGTTTCATCATAAAGTGAGGGTAAGGGTCTGATGGGTTTGAGTCCAGGTGGTAAGCAAACTTAGCTTTGCTTCGGAGAAGACAGTTGTTTCTCTCTGTGGCTGGTGACTGCCCCACTGTGTAGATCTGTTGTCTGGTGTCGCCCTGGTTTCGGGCGAAGTCCCAGCTTCTGGTTCAGTCGCAATGTGTAGCGTGACCAGGATCCCAGTTCTGCGATAAAGAGAACTTGATCTGTAGATGAGAATCTGGTGGCTGGTCTGACGAGTGCACACATTTACCCTTTTCCTCTGTCTTTCAGAAGGGTTGTGAGACTCAGCCAGCAAAGTTTTCTCTATGGTAGAGTTTCTGCTATAACTATTAACCTCCACTTTTGTTTAAAGGCTAAGTTAAAGTTTACAAAAGGGTAGGAGACAGTAATACAATGTTACAGTTTTAGTTATACACTCTTCCTTGTTTCATATGAATCAAATCACTGACTTGGGCTATGCTTAGTCCAAGTACACATGTGGTGTAGACTTAGAGTCATACACTACAAATCATTCCAATAATCACCAGTATTTATAAATCAGAGTAGCAGTTTTTTTACCTAGCAGGCATACTGTTTTCCTGATCAAATTAATCATTGAATTATTATCTTAACAGACAGAGTTGCATACTGACAAAAGTCAGGGTGAACACAAAGAGCAGTGGTCAGATTGTTAACAAAGAATCAAAACCACTGGGGGAGAGAGCTTTTGCCATGTGATGGCAAGCAAACCACTACACAAAATAATCATTCATCAGTTTGATAAATGTTGCTAAGCATTTGTACAAAGTTACAATGCTAACACACACAGCATACATAAAATCAATACATAGATTCAAAATGTAAAACAGAGTTCCAACTCACTTTTCCTGGGAATGAACAGGGAATGACTTGAGATCAAGGAGTTACCAAGAGTTTCCTAGGCTCTCTGTCCCTTTGTCTTCCTCTGCTCTTGTCTACAGGCAGTCCTGAGGGGTCAGTGAAGCTGAGCTGGTGTGTGCCTAGTTTTTTTATGAATCTCTCTTGCCGAATCACATTTGACAAACTGTCATTCACCCATCAGGGGTGAGAGGGGGAGGGATTTAGTCTAGTCACCAATCGCCTCGGAAATTGTTTGATCCTAATCGGCACGGGATAATTTATGCATCCGTATAGCTGGCAGTACAGCTGGCCGTTGAGCGCCAGTTAATTTATGCGTCCGCTAGGTGTTCGCGAGCACGTGCAGGTGCCTGCGAGGACGGGGACGGTAGGGGAAGGGAAAGGGGGGGGGGGGGGTGGGGAGCGCGGCACATGTCTTTGTGTCGGCACATGCCTTTGTGTCGGCACATGCCTTTGTGTCGCGGAGAGGAGAGGGAGGGAGGGGGGGGGGGAGACGGGCTGAGACGGGCTGTTAGAACGCCTCCCACGCTGCGGTGTATCGTACAGCATGGGGGAGGAGGGTTGAGGGGGGAGGGGGGGAGGTAGGCTGCTAAGAACGAAAGGCGGCACGTATTTACCGTGACAATTTTTTTTCCCTGTGTCACTGATCGGTGTGTCGGGGGCCTTTCGCACTGTCCCAAGCAAGCAAAGAAGAGGGGGGGGGGGGGGGGGGGGGGGGGGGGGGGGGGGGTTGAGAGGGGAGAGTGGGCATAGATTTGAAATCTATTTTTTTTGGTTTGGTGTTTTAGTGGGACTGATAGGATGGCGTTGTCAAGCGTCACGTCACATAGGCCCCCCCCGAAAAAAGATTCTCTCTCTCGAGAGAAGCTGCTTGACATCCATTCCGATCATGGTCCATTATGCTTTTGGCACTAGCTCTGGAGTCACCAAGACACCGATGGAGCTTCGGAATACATTACTGGGTTCCGGTTGGCTTGTGTCTGGATTGTCAGGCTGGCTGGGGGGTTGAATCACCCCCTTGGCTTGATGACCAGTGTTGGCACATGGGGCAGGAATCGACATATTTCTTTATGTCCTCTGCCATCCCTGGCCAATAGTACTGCTTCATCACCCATTGCACTGTCTGCCCTACATTGATATGTCCTGGCGAACAGAGTGTATGTCCCACTTCCCATCACTCGGGTCCGGTGTGGCGCCGGGACCACAAGTTGTGAATGATCTTTATTCAGCCTACGATACAAAAGACCGTTCCGCCTAAAGAATTCACCCTTGCGAGTGGGGGGACGGGTGTGCGCTGCCTCTGGAAGCATGCAGCTAATGTTGGGTCAGCTCGCTGAGCTGCTTTCATCTCCTTTTTAGGAGGTTTGAAGTGCTTTGGGGTCTTCACCTGCAGTGTTGATACAATGACAGGTTCAGACGGGTTCCCGAGTGTGACATAATGGCCTCCAAGTAGGAGATCATGGATCGGATTGTCCATGACGGCTGCCTTGATCTGTCCCTTGATGTACCTACTGTCAACCATAATTGTGGCGACAGGTAAGGTAGCAGTGGCAGAGTCAGGTCGGCCCCTTGTAAAGGCACTGTCTCCTCGGTAATAGCAGCTGGCTCCACAAGGGAAGCTCTTACTACTGCATCGTATGACAATCCTGTGTGTCATCATAAACAGGAGGCAGGTTTGTCATTGACAAACACCTGCTCACTGATGGGTGGTGCAGTAATGTTATGTACCATAGCTGGTGTGTCACCGCTTTTGGGTGTAGACACTACCTGGTACGCAGCAATTGTGTGGAGTCTTGGTCCAAAGAATTTTCTGCACTCTGCAGTGTTGTGAGATGTCATTTTACAGTGCGTGCAGAAACGCTTCTGTGCACTGTTTTGACTCACAGGGACTGAGTTACCACTGTGTGGTTTACCAGTTTTGTTTTTCTCACTTTGTGGTGGTTTCCCACTGGGGGGTGGGTTTTGGTTTTGAGATTGCTGTGACGGTGTGGGGGGTTCGAATCCCGGTTTTGCCTGTCACGCATCTTTTTGTGTGCATTTTTGCTTCATCATGGGCGGCGGGTGTATCTGTCAGCTAGCTTGATCAGGTCAGCTAGTGAGAGCAGCACCTTGTTCCGCCGTGAAAGTTTGCAGGTCAGTGGACATGTGTCACGCAGCTGCTGCTCGCAGAGGATGAGCTCAGTCAGACTATCAAAAGTCTGTGCCTGGTTTGACAGTGTCAACCATTTTTGGAGATAAGTGTTAACCTATCTGCTAACTGGCCATAGTTTTTCTCCCCTGCTACGCCGCGAGTTTCGAAATTTCTTTCGGTAGGCTTCAGCTGTCAGTTCATAACGGGGGTGAGTAGGGCTTGTTTGAGAGCATCATAATCAGTTACTTTTTTTGGAGGTAACTTGGTATAACATCATAAGCAACACCTCTAAGACCTTGTGCTAGTTTGATGTTACGCTTTTCTGGGGCTAGCTCGAATTCATTGGCCAATCTTTCGAACCGGTCTAAGTATGTGTCAATACTTTCCGTGTGTCTCATTAAAAGGGTCAAAGAAAATGACATTGCCGGAATTTGGATGGGAGGTTGTGAATTTTGGCTGGCTGTGTGTCTGAAGAGCTACCATTCTCCGCTGATTTCTCAATCTTTCTGAGCTCAAGTTCATGTTCTCTGGCCTTATCGCGCTCGGCAGCTTCACTCGCTCGCTCGGCAGCTTCTAGTTCCCGTAATCGGGTTCGCTCTTCAGCTTCCCGGGCTTCTTTTCGCTCTTCAGCTTCACGGGCTTCTTTTGCAGCTTCATGCTGCCTAACCTTTTCGCGCTCTTCGGCATCTAATTCCAGCTGTTTTTAATTTCCCTTTCTCAGATTCCTTTTCAAATTGTGTAATCACAAATGAGACTAAATCTTGACCAGAGAGGCCTAGGGATTCTCCCCACTCCTTGATCTCCCGTCTAAGTTTCACTGCTTCAGCCATGATAATGAACTGTTATACAATCCTTATCAATCAAATATCCACAAAGTACAACAAAAGCAAAGAATCACACAATGTAAATATCAAAATGAATTGATTATAACATCAACCACACACACTCTTATTATTTGTTATGTAAGATAACCATTCACACAACAAACATAAAAGGTTTCCCTCCTGGACTCAACTCAATCAGCCTATTTGCTCTGAATTCTGCTCTTTGTCCAAATTTTTGGACCAAGCCAAAGGAAATAAATTTTGAGTGAATTGTATTTAACAATCCAAAGTGTATTTTACAATCCCGGACGAGCCCCCCCCACTTCGATGTGACGAGACGGATATGAGTGGTAGGTGGGTCCTCTAGGGGAAGGACTTGGAATAATTTCTCTATGAGAATTATCTTACATTTCACC
>JADBJO010006523.1:0-10000 GCA_016801955.1 Conus betulinus
TCTCAGCTGACTTGCTTTTTTGCTGTCACACCATCACAGTCTCCCTTCAGCCCCCCTCCCCCCCCCCCTCCCCTTTCTCAGCTGACTTGCTTTTTTGCTGTCACACCATCTCCCAGTCTCCCTTCAGCCCCCATTCTCCCCTTCTCAGGCTGCCGCTCTCCCCTGTCATGCCCCCCTCCCACTTCCGCCCTCACCTTCCCTCTATCCCCCACCAACCCTCCCCCTCCCCTTCCAGTCTACGACGCAAACCCTAAGATTCCCAAACACGCCTTCGTAAGCGGAAAGGAGGGAAGTGCAGTGTGAGACACAGACGCCTGTTATCCTTAGAGTATACAAGAGGAACAATAGTGGGGTCAGACACCAGACAGTAAAGTTCGTGTGTACTGGAATGGGGGACAGGATCATTATGACAACAGCGCAGCGTAACACCAGACAATCAGTTCATGTGTGTATTGGAATGGAGGGCAGGATCATTATGACAACAGCGGTACTACGCGTCAAGTCATGGTAAAAAAAAAAAACACACCACACAAACAGAACACAGACAGCGCAGTGACGTAGGCTTCTCAATACGCTATTATTCCCTGCAGCTTGTGTGCAGTTTGCTCTATGGAGGATGTCGACACAGACGGTCAACTACATCAGTCCGATTTCTCGCTGAGTTCGGCGAGTGCAACGGTTGCCCTGAATACTCTCGCGGTGAATGTGGTAGCAAATTGCTAAGCAATGCAAAGTTGAAAACATCGTTAAAATATCTTGGGACTTAAAAATATGCCAGGAGTTTCTCGCTGACACAGCATCAAACCTCCCGGTCAGTCACGCAAGAATAACCTCTGTTGGCCCGTGCATGACACAACCAGATCTCGTCTCTCCCTCTCCAAGAGCTAGGGGGATTTGAGAAGCACGCTACTTCCACCTTCTACCGTTCCTTGCACATCTTCCTCTCGCTTCTCTCACTGTTCCTTTCACGTCTTGCCTCTCGCTTCTCTCGCTGTTTTCCTTGCACGTCTTGCCTCTCGCTTCTCTCACTGTTTCTCGCACATCTTGCCTCTCGCTTCTCTCACTGTTTCCTTTCACGTCTTGCCTCTCGCTTTCTCTCGCTGTTTCCTTGCACGTCTTGCCTCTCGCTGCTCTCGCTGTTTCTTGCACGTCTTGCCTCTCGCTTCTCTCACTGTTCCTTCGCACGTCTTGCCTCTCGCTGCTCTCACTGTTCCTTGCACGTCTTGCCTCTCGCTTCTCTCACTGTTTTCTTGCACGTCTTGCCTCTCGCTGCTCTCACTGTTCCTTGCACGTCTTCCTCTCGCTTCTCTCTCTGTTTCTCGCACTGTTCTTGCACGTCTGCCTCTCGCTTCTCTCACTGTTTCTTGCACGTCTTGCCTTTCGCTTCTCTCGCTGTTTCTTGCACGTCTTGCCTCTCGCTTCTCGCACTGTTCCTTGCACGTCTTCCTCTCGCTTCTCTCGCTGTTCCTCGCACGTCTTGCCTCTCGCTGCTCTCACTGTTCCTTGCACGTCTTGCCTCTCGCTTCTCTCACTGTGTTCCTTGCACGTCTTGCCTCTCGCTGCTCTCGCTGTTTCTTGCAACGTCTTGCCTCTCGCTTCTCTCACGCTCGCTTTTTTTTTTTCCACTCCATGAAACGAACCTATGATGAAGCGTCTTTTCAGGTTTTGACGGTCAACATGCCATCTCTACATAATGTGTGTGTGTGTGTGTGTGTGTGTGTGTGTGTGTGTGTGTGTGTGTGTGTGTGTGTGTGAGTTAGAGTACACTCGAGTATCACAACCACGTAATTCATTGTCACAACCAAGCCGACCACACAGACCCTTTACAGGGCTCTATGAGTGTCACATCCCGAAAAAAGAAAAGAGGTTGCATCAAAAAAAGCAACAACTACCACGGCCACATCACGAAACAGAATAAAAGGACTAAGATATTGTGTATAAACCCAACAACAAGAACATGAGAAATGGTAGCTAATTTACTGCCATCCTTCTGGTGGATACATTAGGCTGTGCTGACAACGCCAGTGTTCTCTCTCTCTCTCTCGCTCTCTCCCCCCTCCCCCCCCCCCCCCCCCCCCCCCCCCCCCCCCCCCCCCCCCTCTCTGAAAGAGCTCCTCTCCCTCTCTCTTCGAGTTGCCAAAAATTACATAAAACGTCATACATACAAAAATTCCGTAAAGCGACCACTACATTTGGCCAAATAGGCAGCTACTGTTCGCTCTGAATAACGTGTATAACTTTAATTTGACCAGAGTACAGCAATAGCGTCACGTTATGAATTGTGTCAAGTTAGTAACAAGTAAAACCGTTGAAGAACAAACAGAGCAATATGGTTTACAGAGCCAGAAACAACAGCAGGCGACGGTGAAGAAGGACATAATAACGGGCAGATTTCCAGACAGTAACAGAAAAGAGGAACACCAGCAAATAACTTCACACATCATGGGAGCTGTTTGAACCAGGAAGGGAAAGAGCTATGAGGGGCCCCGCTGACTATGAGGGGCCATATTGTGTGGCCTGTAGGCCAGATCATGTGGCCATATAGGCCAGCTGACTATGAGGGGGCCATATCGTTGGCCTGTAGGCCAGCTGACTATGAGGGGGCCATATCGTGTGGCCTGTAGGCCAGCTATGAGGGGGGCATATCGTGTGGCCTGTAGGCCAGCTATGAGGGGGCCATATTGTGTGGCCTGTAGGCAGCTATGTGAGGGAGCCATATTGTGTGGCCTGTAGGCCAGCTATGAGGGGGCCATATCGTGTGGCCTGTAGGCTAGCTATGAGGGGGCCATATAGTGTGGCCTGTAGGCCAGCTGACTATGAGGGGGCCACATTGTGTGTGGCCCCTGTCTGCCAGCTATGAGGGGGGCCATATCGTGTGGCCTGTAGGCCAGCTATGAGGGGGCGATATGATGTGGCCGGTAGGCCAGCTGACTATGAGGGGAGTGGGGGAGGGGGGGGGGGGGGGCATATCATGTGCCAGTAGGCCAGACTGATGAGGGGCCATATCGTCAGGGCTGTCACCTCATCAAAGTCGATTCCATACAATATTGTATTGCACACAGACACACACATATAGTGATGAAGAATAAGTCGTCACACCGCCCACGGAGTTCTCGCCTGTAAAAAGACTTCTTCAGGAACCATTTGTAGCCGCTACATCATAATGAAAAAGCAATAACTGTAATCCAGACTTTTTTTTCTTTTAAGAAAACCACACAAATGCAAAAAAAAAAAAATGTTGACAAATACTTCGATTCAAACAGCCGATCCATCAAACATTGCCTGTAGGCCTGGGTGTCGTTCCACTGTTGTGACATATTTGCCCATAACCATCGCAAACTATCATCGCAAAATGTTTTCGAAGCCGACTTTGTGCCAGATCAGCCACTCTTCTATTGTCTCCTTTCAGATGCTGGTGCTGGAACATGAACAGTGGTGGTGATAGGCAGTCCTTCAGATCTGCTGCAGGACCCAAACTCACATACCTACAGATTGGCTGCTGATTGTGTGTGTGTGTGTGTGTGTGTGTGTGTGTGTGTGTGTGTGTGTGTGTGTGTGTTCGTGTGTGTGTGTGTGTGTGTGTGTGTGTGTGTGGTGTGTGTGTGTGTTTGTGTGTGTCTGTGTGTGTGTCTGTGTGCGTGTGCGTGGTCGCGCGCGTATGTATGTGTTTGCGCACATGCGCGCGCACATGTGTGTGTGTGTGTGTGTGTGTGTGTGTGTGTGTGTGTGTGTGTGTATTCTTAAAGTCAATACAGCAGACTCTTCAAAACACGCCTAAAAAGTCCTTCTCCCTAAACACTTTGAATCAGATGAAAAATGTTGATCTCAAGAACTTAAAAAAAAAAAAAATCACATCCGGCGGAACAACTCAGGCACAGAGTCCCCCCCCCCCCCCCCCCCCCAAAGACTGCAGTGACTGCAGCCCCTCTGCTCCCACGGGGGAAACGACCACTGGTAGTACGGCAGACGGGTGGGGGGTGGGGGGTGGGTGATGACCGTCCCATAAGATTGAGGGCAAAGTCCTATCTGCTACCCTACACTGACACCACCAGAACAACAACACGTCAGCGCTGGAAGTGGAACGGCCGATGTTTATGTGGGCCCACAGGGATTCGAATTTGTACCACCTAACTGCCAAGCTGGCGTGTCGAGCATGTGGCAACTTATCAGCCACGCACTGCTGTACTAAGTACAGTGTGTTGTATGTGTGCACAGAGACCAATGCGTAACTGTTCAAGAATCAGGACAGACCCAAAGAGTCATCAACCTGAACATGTATATACGACACACACGCGCGCACAGAGAGAGAGAGAGAGAGAGAGAGAGGAGGGGGGGGGGGGGGGGTATCTGACTTCCAGATAACCCAGATATATCTCACTTACATATATATATAATGAGATACTGGGTTCTGGCAGTCAACCCTCACATTATATTAATTCCAAATAACCATTTTCCTATAAAGAGACGTTCTGTTCCAATTCCAGAAGATTTGCATCTACAACGTCACACACACACACACACACACACACCACACACACAGACACACACAGAGTGAGAGACGAGAGAGAAGAGAGAGAGAGAGAGAGCACAGCATATAACGCATCCGACGCACGCACTCACCGCTGACGCATGCGGACACAGCTATCCGCGCAAATGGCTCCCGGCTAATTTGTGCCATAATCGCGCGAGCACACCAACTATCCGTTTCGTTCACTGCCCTGTTGATACAGCCATCGATCGATCGATCCTCAACACTGCTACAACTGTGGAGGGGAGAGATAAGGGGAGGGTAGGGCAGGGCCAGGGGGCAGTGTGTGTGTGTGTGTGAGAGAGAGAGAGGAGAGAGAGAGAGAGAGAGAGAGAGAGAGAGAATAATGCTTGGCGCTTATCACGAGATGTCAGTCCGACCTTCATACACATAAATTTGCTGATGTGGTGAAGTTATACAATACAAGACAGCACACATTATAAACAGAGAGAGAGAGAGACCGAGAGAGAGGAGAGAGAGAGAGAGAGAGAGCGCGTCACATGCGTCTTGCGTGAAAACGTGGATCTGATGTCAGTGACCCCGTGGCACGTCCACTCACCACCTCCATCGTCACCCTGAGCTGACGCCTTTCGCCTCGCGGATTTTCGCCTCATAAAACAACGATCATTATTCAGGTCTTCGGCATGGCATCAGGCGAAATAGAGGGACGCCATTTTGAGAGCAACATTTTTTCTCCCTGTTCTCTACAAAATTCCTAGGATAATCACGGAAAGTGCCGAGTGGTACACCCCCCCCCCCCCCCCCCCCCCTCCTTCCCTTCCTATTGCGAGTTGATCGCGGATTAATCAATACGTAGGCCTCTACGACCTGACTAAGACACGTGGACCCCAGAAAATCTAGTTGGGTTCAATTCAAGCTCACTGATGTTCTCCCGTCTTTTTCTGAAGTCATCACTAAGGAAAGATCAGCGCGTGCGTGCGTGTGTGGTGTGTGTGTGCGTGCGTGTGATAGAAATGCAATGATGGAATGATTCATCCTACAAAAATGTTCATTTGCATCATTGTGAAAAAGGTGTGCCCGCTGGACGAGTCCATAAGGCGAAAATCCGGCCGGCTTTGCTGCTGACGACATCGTTAAAACGGGATGGGCGGACAACGCGGGTGACAGCGCTGAGGCCGGCTTTGCTGCTGACGACATCGTTCACACAGGATGGACGGACAACGCTGAGGCCGGCTTTGCTGCTGACGACATCGTTCACACAGGATGGACGGACAACGCGGGAGACACGGCGCCTCGGCTTTGTCAATGAAGATTTGCTTGGGACAGAGACAAAGTCGAGAGCTTTCTGATTTTCTTTTTCAAGTGAGAGAGAGAGAGAGAGAGAGAGAGAGAGAGAGAGAGAGAGAGTCAACGGGCAAGAAATTCCCCAGCAGGACACCCCAAAGTATCTTGGTGTGAAACTGGACCAAAAACTCACCTGGTCTCTGCAAATCCGCTCCACTGCATATCGAAGTCTCCTCCAAAAATGGCCCTGCTGAAGAAACTTACAGGAAGGAAACGTGGACCCTAACATGACAGTTCTGAAGCACGTGTACACTGTTACCGTCAGACCCCATATGCAGTATGCCTCCAATGCCTGGTCAACTGCTGCAAAGACCAACCTGGACAACCTGTCAAGGTAGCCTACAGAATGCCGGCCTCAGACTCTTGACAGGAGGCATGAAAACCACTAAAATACCAACCATGGAAAAAGACAAGGCATCATCTCACTAAAGGAGAAATACACTCACAATGATGCGCGGGCGGGACCCTGCGATCTCTCAACACGTCTTTCTCCCATCGACCACCTGGTCCTATCCAGCATACATGTGTGGGTCACGGCAGATTTTGGTTGTGAAAAAAGAAAAGGTGGAGGTGGGTGTTTTTCCTTCTCGGTTCCCATGCGAACAAAGAATCACTTCGGTGAGTCTTTGCATTCAGGCCACATGTATCCGAGCTGAATATGTGAGCCCTGACGACCTGGCTTGCCAACGACGCCGTAGGCAACCACCAGTGAAGAACACACGCCCCACCAACCATCTTGGTCTGACAAGACGCGAATCCATCACTGAAAGCATCCTCCGACACCAAGGTAAGGGAGACAAACGTTACAGAGCCATCACAGAGAAACTCAGTCTCCTCGAACAACACAAGAACTGCTGTAGTTCTCTGCTGCAGTGGATCCATGCCTCACTGTTGGCACTGGAGAGAATGAGGGCAGGCGACCGCGCCTGTAGCACTCCATCAACATGGCAGATAACCCAATGTCCTACGTTGAATAGCCAAACACCATCCCGAGGCAACAACTTCAGAATAGCGTAGCACTAACCGCCTGAACATTGGTACTGGAAGAGAACATCATCCACCCAGCTCGCACCGGTCACGTGGAAGTTTTCAGCTCTTAGGCTGCGAACAGAGGCACAGGCCATCTCCCTGCCTGCCCCATCTCTCACGTCGAAAACTCCCTCACTCTCTCATATACTGACCGGGGTTGCCACGTGTGGCACAGCTCCCCAACGCACCACCCACATCATTACAGTCCTGTCCTGCCGGCTGCCCCTCCTTTGAAGCCTTTGAGACACCAGACATGCCCCTTCCCAGTCCGGTGTGGAGAAGACAGAAGAAGAGGACCAAATGTTCATCTGCAACCATTTCCCACTTCACATGTCGCCAGTGCAATACGTTCTCTTCAATCATATCACACACACACCAGCACGACACACAACACACACAACACGACCTCTTCCTAACTCTTCGGGAATGAATGTATTGTGGTGTGTGTGTGTTGTTGTTGTTTTTGTGGGGGGGGTGTGTTTGGGATGGTAGCGGGTGTAGGTCGTGGTTGTACCCCCCCCGCTTATGCTGTCCTGGTGCGGAGGTGGTCCGGGATTAGGGTCAAGGCGGCCGGGTTCATTTCTTCCTTCTTTTGAATGTAGGTCTTACAGTAATAATTCCCCTGCAAACTGCATTTTGCGCTTTTAACAAGAACCATACCATCTGGCCGGTTACAATCCGATCTTCCTTTTGTGTGTCAAAACTGACTGGGGTCCCGGGCCATAATTTAAGAAGTTTCAGGCTGACTGGCTGTGTTTCAAGTTAGCATATACAGGTTAATCAAACATCCACGCACTTAATTGTTTTGTACACGCCTTCACACAGGCATAACCCCCCCCCCCCCCCCCCCCCCCCCCACCCCCCCCCCCCCCCCCCCCCCCCCCCCCCCCCCCCCCCCCTGATTTTCCCTCTGTAAACTTAGAGCAGATACACAAGAAGTGTCACTCCCCAATGCACACCCCTCCCCAAATCTCTCTCCTGAAAAGGAGGGTAGGTTCCGTGTGGGTGTTTGCAAATGAAACTTTGGACAATTAGGGGAGGAACGATTGTGCTGCCCTGTTTTACATACATTATCCACAAGTCAACCTTTCTCCAGGGAAGTGAAACGCTGGTGTTACGGTCAGGTTGTGGCGAGCGCCTGGCGGACCCTCCGGTTTGATGGTCTGTGATCGGCATCCGTGTCTTAAATGACGAGAGGTTTGTGTGTTGCTGGTAATCTGTTTTTTTTTTTTTTGTTTTTCCCCACTACCGTTTCTATGCTAATCGTTCCCCCTTCGAGGATGCCTTGTCCAAACATCTCTGCATCGTCCGCGAAGCTCTCGTTCTCCACACGGTCATGGTTGTTGGGTTTTTTAGTGACAGAATCTAAATGCAGATGCAGTCACCCCTCAGACGCTCGCACTCTGTGTGTTTCCGCGTGTCTCGGCGTAGCCTTTTTTCACGACAACACCTCGAATGGCCTGAAAATTAACCCTAACTCGTCAACAACACAAACCGGGTTGCCCTGAACAATACCCCTACCACTACTCATGAACTAACACACCGGGTGGCCCTGAAAATTACCAACTCGATAGGAACAACACACACCGGGTGGCCTGAAAATTACCCTAACTCCAGAACCCACCACACCGGTTTCCTGAAAATCTCTAAGAGTCAGGACAAACACACCGGGTGGGCCTGAAAATTACTCTAACAACTCACGGAACAACACACCGTGTGGCCTGAAAATTACCTACCCCTAACACTCACGAACAACAACACCAGGTGGCCTGGAAAATTACCCTAACTCAGGAACAACACACCGGTGCCTGAAATATCCTAACGAAAATGCCAAGTGTATTCACTAAGTATGAGAAGGTCCATTTTTCATATTCTTCTTCTTCATCTGATTTGTTTATCTATGATTCACAAATCACTAAGTCAGTTTTAAAGTCTGTCACGACCCCCTTTCATAGTTCACCATCTTTTTACACGTGCTGCAGTCACTTTCAAACGGATAAGGGATCGTCAGCTTTCAAATAGGCAGGAATTACACAACAACAACAAATTAATAAGTTGCATAAAAAAAAATCACGAACGATACAAAAAACCAGAACCTAACAAACAACAAAAAATTATATGTTTATACATATACATCTGTGAATCATCCCATGCCCAGTAAGTGCGCGCATAATACTGTGTGCTTCATACAACTGGACACCCAACAGAATAAAGCAGTCTTCAAATGAAATGACGCAGGGACTGAAACTAATGGTGAAAAGACAGAAGAAGGAGATGTTCCCAAGATGGAGAAATGTCTACCAACTGCGGTCCCAAGTCCAAGCCAGCGAATGTGGACAGAAATAAGCGTTTTCCTTCCACCACTCTCTATCCCCGGTCCAAATCAGTCAAGTACCTGTGGTCCAGTTCGGTACCACCCCATGGTACGTGACCCGTCGCCCTTTCCAGCCGTCAAATTCTCCCGCTTCGACTTCCCCTTGCCAACTCAAATTTTCAGTCGCGAGAGGATCTGCCGAAGTTTCTGGATACCGGTCTTCGATCCTGTGGCCTTCCTTTGTGTACATTGGGTCATGGGCGTTTGTTTTCATTTCTCTGCTCGTTGTTGTGGTCCTTTTTGGGTCATCACTTCATGGCGTCGTCAACGACGGGGAGGAGGGGGCAAGCCAGCAGGTGAGGAGTGGGGGCCGGGGGTGGGTGGGGAGCGGAGGAGAAGGGTCATGTATTTACTTGAAAGCTTCCGTTGAAGGCAGTTCATTTTTCCGTCAAGGAAGACGCCTCCTGCTGTCGTGTCTTAGGAAAAATAGCATTTTTCTTAAGGCGTACCTTGGAAAGTAAACATTCTTTTTTCTTTTACGCGTGCCTGGGAAAAGATTTTTTTTTTTTACGCATACCTTGGAAATGTAACATTTTTTCTTCTTTTTTTTTTTTTTAAAGCGATGTTTCACGCCTTTTCTCTATTTCGAGAGTTGTTACTGAAACAAACTGTACCTTTTTCCATTTACTATCCACCACTTCCATGTGTCATCCAACCCCCACAGTTTCTCCTTCCCACTGTTTGTATGACAGACTATTTATTTAAGAGATGTGTTACCCCAGACACTCTACTAGTAACTACCCCCACTGCTTTCCCCATTTCCC
>JADBJO010006523.1:17500-30000 GCA_016801955.1 Conus betulinus
GAAACCAGACGTTGGAATTTATCTCTTAAACTCATATAAACGCAGGTTGACGGGCAGGGAGAGAGAGGAGGTGGGAGTGTGAGGGATATATAAGTGATCAGGCTTCTAAACACGAAATGTACATGTCCTTCACACACACACACACACACACACACACACACACACACACACACACACACACACACACACACACACCTCGTCCACGAAAATTTCCCTTCAGACAAGCTCCTGAGATACACATCCAGTAGTGACCTGACGACTGAGAATGATGCGCCCACATGTGACATCAATCTTTCTTCACGTGGGCCCTGGCAGCATATCTGAAAAGAGGACTCCAGGTATCTTATATGAGATGCTACCCCGCAGAACCCTACTTATCTCCTACAAAGATCACGTCACCATTGAAAGTGGGCAGAAAGTTGGAGGTATCCATTGGCCCCTTTGAAGACCTGCTGAGAACAGTCCAGAAACAAAGACTGAAACGGTGTGTTGCGTCACTCGATCACACAAAGGAAGGAGAGGGGCGTTGAAGACAGTGTACATGGAAACGGGAGGAGCAGTTCCAGAAACCAGAGGGAGAACATCCAGGAATGGACAGGCCTGGACTCTGGCCGTTCCAAGAGAGGACAGAAGAGGATGGAGGAGAATTTGCCCGTTCAACTGGTGCCCCAATCGACCACTGGGTTCATGGACTGATGATGAATCATCTGACAGACCTGAGTCTGCATATTTTCATGAATCTTCGCAAATCAGACAGTGGGAGAGTTTGGTGGCTTTACGCTTCTGCAACATGCTGCCTGAACCTGTCTCCTCCACACAAATAACCCTTCCCCCCTCCCCCTTCCTTTACACTGTTCCGTCACTGGACGTCGGTTCTAGAACAAAGAGACAGCAGCGGATGCCAAAGAACATGCCGGCAGAGAGAAGAGAGACTAGTGAGGAGACACTTCTGGTTTCCCTGAGAAACAGCCATCGGACCACCGCAGCAGTGCCGGACCATGATCCCCCCCCCACCGATGGAAGTCGTTCCGGATTAAAGCGACTGACGTTAACGAGCATCAGAGAGAAAAAGAAAAAAAAATGTATGGATGGAGATTGGACGAAAACGAAGGGAGGAAGGACAGAATTTAACCCTTCCGATGCCTGATGTTGCAGTGTTCGAGATTTCCCACCAGCAGGTGATATGATGGTCACTCTTTTCATATGTCTACGACATCATCGTTTTTATCATTATTTGTTTCTTTTTCTTTTCTTTTTTTTTTTTTTTAACGCGATTCTCTTGCTCCTAGTATAAACCGGCACCATAATTGTATTTCAAATCTCTGTATTTTTCTTTTCTTCCCATCATAAAGCAACAAGCAAACGCCAATGTCTCTTTCTCCTAACTGGACATATGCAACTATAATTACAATCAAAAGAGACTGAAAGCAATTATTAATTAAAAATAGTAAATAAAGACGAAATTTTAAACAATCCAAAGTATATCGAAATCTGCCATGTCTGTTTAAAATCCACTTCACCTTTAAAATCAAGAAGATGCATGTTGTCTTAAAAGGCTATAAGAGAAAAAAAAATTTGTTCCAGATTGTGTTCAACCATCATTATTGTCCACTGCACCACACAATAAGAAAGTCAGCTGATTGGTAGAAAGCCTCAGCATTCTCTCTCTTAAAATGCTGACAAATTTTGAGCAGAAAAGCAGCATCGGCTTGCTCAGCGTTCGTGCCACATGAGCGCTAAAAGGGTTAAACATGGACGGCAGGGAGGGCCCGAGTTCGGAAGCTAGGATTAGTTGGGATCAGCAATGCAAACGAACCACGGCAGACAACAGAACATGAAGGTCGGGCAAATCGATCAATCCTTTCTGCGGACAATAAATCACTAACAAAAGAGACTGTTCTTCCCAACTTTAATTCCCTCCTACCCACAAATTCCTCCGAAGTGTGCTGGCCATATCATTCAACACTGGCAGCCCACCAGTCAGGCAGCAGCACATTGCTGTCCTGCAAACTGCCGCCCTCAATTGCCTAGTAAACGTCAACCTAAGACAATCTCTGAAGCAGAATATATGCAGCAGTTTAGGCCTACTCACCTCTGTCATCTCTTGAACAGAAATTCAATTCATTATGTTCTCCATATCAAATAGGCTTTCATGTACGACTACATACATTAAAGGCGATTTCTGAGGTGCCTGAGATTCCCTGAGCTTTACTATGTGGTTGGCCATTTCCACCGCCAGCCATCAGTGCAACAGAAAACACAACCACAAAATATTATTACGATGGAACCTTCTAGAGATAGGGCCGATCAAAAAAAAAAATTATTTTTTTAAATCCGTAGCAACTAAAGTATTTGTTTTAAGAAGCCTGTCTCAAACATGGCTGGTCGTGCCGTATCTGATAACCTATACAATGAGGGGAGGGAGGGACAGTGGTGGACGGGGGATGGGGATGGAAATGGGGACGAAGAGGGCTTGTCAGCTATTGGACTACTCATGTATCATGCTTTCTACAGAACCTCATCGTCATCCAGGAAGCCCGTATCCTATTATTGTCTTTTTGTCCATATTTCACAGGCATGAGTCTGGCCAGAACAATCGTCAATCGGAAGATGACCTTCTGTGTAAGAGGCAGCCCGACAGCAAGTGTCATTCGCACTGGGGTGGCACAAGACCTCCACCATGTCTGCCTTCTTCGCCCTGTTTTCGCCCATGGAACCGGTCCTCTGGCATGAAGTCAACGCTCTCGATAAACCACTGATACCACACACCACACCGCCATACAACCCCAGATAACAAGGGAAACACTGATTCAAGATACCGCCAGGTTCCCTTAACAACGATCATGAAACGACAGGGGCGCGGAAAATCAACTCGCCCTCAAACCGGAGTAATGCCCGATATCTGACCTCAGCCAAGAATGGGGAGAAGGAAGAAGAATGGGGACTGGATTAGAAAGAGAAAAAGGCGGAGGGGTGTTGACAGCCAAGAATGGGGAGAAGGAAGAAGAATGGGGACTGGATTAGAAGGAGAAAAAGGCGGAGGGGTGTTGACGGCCAAGAATGGGGAGAAGGAAGAAGAATGGGGACTGGATTAGAAGGAGAAAAAGGCGGAGGGGGTGTTGACAGCCAAGAATGGGGAGAAGGAAGAAGAATGGGGACTGGATTAGAAGGAGAAAAAGGCGGAGGGGTGTTGACGGCCAAGAATGGGAGAAGGAAGAAGAATGGAGACTGGATTAGAAGGAGAAAAAGGCGGAGGGGTGTTGACAGCCAAGAATGGGGAGAAGGAAGAAGAATGGGGACTGGATTAGAAGGAGAAAAAGGCGGAGGGGTGTTGACAGCCAAGAATGGGGAGAAGGAAGAAGAATGGGGACTGGATTAGAAAGAGACAAAAGGCGGAGGGTTTGTTGACAGCAAAGGCGGGCAGTGCAGGGAGAGGGGTGTCAACACTGATCTTCAGTTCGATCCTCAATGACACCGAAAAAAGGACATCGGTTAGGGAAATCTTTGTGTCTCTTTCATTCTTGAGAATTGAAATCTCTTCGCTCCTTCAGACTTTGCATCATCAAAAAGGTCCCCTCAGTGTGCGTGCGTGCATGCTTGAGTGCACACGTGTGTGTGTGTGTGTGTGTGTGTGTGTGTGTGTGTGTGTGTGTGTGTGTGTGTGTGTGTGTGAGTGAGTGTGTGTGCGCGCGCGCGTGTGTGTGTGTGTGTGTGTGTGTGTGTGTGTGTGTGTGTTCGTGCATGCGTGTACAGGGGGGTGGGCGGAGGTGTCTCAGCTTCTGCAGCTGAGCCCCTGGGTGAAATGACTCCCGTGTCGCTCATTGTGGTTTAACATTCCGTAATCATTCAAACGACTCCTCGCGGGTAAGACAGGGCACGTGTCCAAATTCACCCAACAAACAGTGAAGCCCAGACCAACGTCCCCTTTCGTTCCAAAGTCATTCCCAGCCTTCAACATTCCCAAAGCACGTCATTTAATCCAAGCACTGCCTCTGAATCTGGGGGGGGGGGGGGGGGTGGGGGGTTGTGGGGTAGGGTGTGTGATGATTCTGGACCTGAGCCAGAACTACCCCCCCCCCCCCCCCCCCCCCCCCCCCCCCCGCTCCAAAATGACTCTTTGGTGAGCGATTACAGGCATGATCCTAAAACACCCAAAAAAGGCACATGCCTGTTTCTGCCTCCCTGTCGCAGAGGCCGGATGAGTTTGGGCACGTTGCTGTCATCACTCTATGGAGGGGGGGGGGGGGGGGTTCTGGGACCATACTCAGCGCGGGCAGGGTGGGAGGTAGTTACCGCTCGGAATCAGAATCACTCCCTCCTCAAACTAGGTACAATGTGCTCTTACCAGCTCCCCCCCCCGCCCCCCTTCTCTCCCCCTCCCACACACACTCTACACACACGCACTACGTATGTAGTGGAACTAGGTGGAAAGGCAGGGAGGGGGGGGAGAGGAGGTGGGGGAGAAATGTGACGGCGGTGATATTTTGCAAGCTTTATCTTGTAGGGCAGGGGGCGGTCAGCCGTCTTGTGTCCTTTGTCTTCTTCTACTTATGATCATTATAGTCTAACCGACCGTACATAGCCTTTTCAGTTTTGTCACTGCTCAGGAATTAAAAAAAAAACAAAAACGCAACAATAAAACAAATAAATGAATAAACAGATAAATAAACAAACAAACACTTCCTCGTGTACTCGGCGCTCCATGATTGTGTCCCCTAATGCATGTAACCATTTGCGATCTTTGCGGTGTAACACTCACTCACTCACTCTCTCTCTCTCTCTCTCGTCTAGGTTGATGACCTCCGCAGTTCGTAATAGAAACTCTGTGGAGAAAACAGTCTCTCTCTCTCCTTGCCGGCTGGTGACCTTCCCCATGCTGTCTCCCTGCCTCTGAACCTGCCTGAAGCTGCTTTATGGCGGCCCCACGACTCCAGCGCTGTGCCGGTGAAAGGCACTTCCGGGCCCTATCAACTGGCCGACCTCAAGGCCATCGCTAGCCTTTCCTTTCGTCTGGAAACCACCTCCTCCAAGCCTGCCCGCTGCATGCGTTATGGGCTATATGGGACTTCTCGCAAAATCTCAGAGAGAGAGAGACAGACAGACAGGGACAGGGACAGAGAGAGAGAGAGAGAGAGACAGACAGACAGACAGACAGACAGAGAATACACTGTACTCTGTGTGTGTGTGTGTGTGTGTGTGTGTGTTGAAGAAAGCAGATAAAATCATAACAACATAAGGACAATAACTGGAAAGATACGTTTCCTTTTGATCCTGACGTGAACTCACTAATCTTCTCAAACCATTTTTTAAGGCCTGCTCCTTTCCTATCTCACCAGTGTGAGGTATAACGGAGGCTTGTGGACGGCAAGCAATGTAGAAAATTACATGATACACAGGACCAGGACGAGGGGGAACAACGTGGATCATCTTTCGACCTCTTTCCAAACCGTACACTGCACACACAACCCGAATGTTAGAAAAAAAAAAAAAAAAAAAAAGGGAAATCGGAGTTTAAGTTGAGAGAGAGAGAGAGAGAGAGAGAGACAGAGAGAGAGAGAGAGAGACAGACAGACAGACAGACAGACAGACAGGCAGGCAGGCAGGCAGGCAGGCAGACAGACAGACAGGTAAGTCCTGATTTGAGAGAAGGTATTATCCAACACGTCAGCGTGTTCTGACGTCATACTCTTGGCTCCCTCAGACCCTCAAGCAACACCCAGCAACAACAACGGACGACGTCACTGGCGATGCGGCACCATAAAGTGTCCAAAGCGCCCCCGCCCCCCCCCCCCCCCCCCCCCCCCCCTCCAACGGCTAGACAATACCTGCGATTAATGCAGGCGTGGACCCGGTGTAACACGCTAAAAATACCAGCCCGCCAAAAACCACTACCACGGGAAGCTATCTAGTCTGGCTCATAATCGGACAGGTGAGTCCGACCCGAGTCGGATAACCCACAGAAAGCCATCACCCTAACACAAAGAATATCCAAAGCGGTGCCAGTAGGTGGAACCCTATTCAAAACCCCCACAGGATATCTTCCCTCTGAAAAGCAGCTTCTCTCCTTCGAACTTTATTGTCGGGTCTAGTTGCAAAGTGAGACGACTGCTGGCGGAAATCTACACAAATCTATTATACCGCCGAGAGAAATGTTAACGAACCGCCAAGAAAACCGTGTTTCGACCTCTCAGGTCTTCTTCAGGCAAGACAAAAACAAAAAGGACAATGAAAATGAAAGAGTTTGTCACTTAGCTTTGATCTCTTCAGCGCAACGTAGGCGCTGAACCAATTGTCGGATTCGATTACAAAGTAAACGCGCCAACATTGAGACGTTTTCGAACTTGACGGAAGGGGTTTGGGGGGGGGGGGGGGGGGCATCTGAAAACAACCAATGTCTGAAGGCCTGCAGTGAGCAGTAGCTGTTCCTGTCAACACTGATTCTGACGTGTTACATCGGCTTCACACAGTGGCCGGTACTGCCAGCTTCAAGGACCTCAGCGCGTTGCCAGTCTTCCCAAGAACCAAGGGGGGAGGTAACACAACCAACAGCCCAATCACACGGCGTGGCATCCGGGATGTCATGCACCATCCATGGCCAAACCCCAGCAGAATGGAGGGACATGGTGATTGGACAGAAGTGACAGGAACATGTCAGGAGACACCGTGATGAGAAGGCAGCCCGATGGTGGTGCCAGAAGTCATGCAGTCTGTGAGCCAACTTCACTCCTGGCGCACGGCATGTTCACATTCTGACTACCATGCTGAGGTTAGCACCAACGAGAGAATCAGCATTCGATTATCCAAGTTCTGGGCCACTGGGCCAACCTGCTTGCCAAAGTGCCGTGCCTGACAAACGTTGCGACTGCCACCTCCTCCACTCTCATCTAATGCATCCATGCGACCTCCCTCCCCCCCCCCCCCCCCCCCCCCCAAAAAAAAAAGGGGGGGGGGGGGGGGGGGGGGGGTCTCAGACTATGAAAATAATTTTTTTTTTTAATCGCAGAAAGGAGGCTTCGCGAGATGTGGAGATACGGGTGGGTGGGTGGAGAGGGGTTTTCAGACAATCTTTGTCAACTGATCTTGATTTATGTTGTTGACTGTCTTTACAACAAACAAACAAAAAAAAAAAAAAAAAAAAAAAACGATTAGCGGACTGAGGCGAACAATGGACAGATCAAGGCCTTTGGTACGTACTTGGAGAGAAGATCAGGGTTGCTAGAGAAGGGGAGAAGGAGGGGGGGGGGGTTGTTGTGGCTGTGATGGTTAAGCTCAATCTTTGACTTTTCTTCCCAGCACAGTGCGCAAAAATCAATATGCAGAACAAACATGGAGGCGATTAACACTCGCCTATGCCAACAAAGTGTTTGAGAACAGATCTGAAATGATCCAGCCAATGTATATTCAGTCTCATGTGTTGTGAACTCGTGCTCTGCTCTCATACTGAGCTCTCTTTCGATTTCAGTTCAACGTGTACGCCTGCAGAGTCAAAGGCTTTTGTGCCGGCGTATTCACTGGGGTCTGCCGCTGGACAGACGTGGTGACGCCTTCCAGAAGCACGAGGGAAAGGACCCCTCAGTCATGCTGTTTCCGCGACTACGCAGTGACTGTTGTCGCTAGTGCTACGAAGATTGCAATATCCTGCAAATGTCGGACCAGAACAGGCGGCAGTGGACACAACTTTAGTAACCTTCTCGCAACAACGCAGTCAATCTGCAACTCCTCCGACAGGTTGCCCTGTGACGATGACCTGATATTCGACAGCTCGCTGTGAAATGTTGGTGCTGTCATGACTGCGGCAAAACTAGCATGAGAAGTCGAGCTGAGTGCTACACAGCTTATTGGAAGAAGATTCTGACAACATTTAAAGGAAAGAGAAAACCAAAGGTCCCCCCCCCCCCCCTCCCCACGACTGCAAAGCCATTAGATCACTTCTGCCGCACTATAACCCTTGAGTGGTCAAGTTTTGTAAATGATCCACAGAAAAGTTCTTGCAACTATGACGGGCATTTTGATAGCGAAACAAGATCGATCAACACATCATTACATCTGATGTGATTTTTTATATTTCCATCAAACTCTCCACGGCCACAGTTCATTTCACATATTTGCGCGCAGACTGCCTACAGCCTGCGGTTTAACTACCCTTCTTGTTTATGTTCAACTCAATGAGGAACCAGCTCGAAAATGCTGTCTAAAACTGACTTTAGGGTTACCCAATGAAGACGGCAATAAGGCGTGTTCCAAGGGCGTGATGGCAGCGCTTTGGAATGAGGTACCAGGGAGATGGGATCGGCTTGGGGGAGGGGGGGGGGGGGGGGAAGACATCGCATTTTTAACGTTCATCTCTGTTGACTCGCTCTTAAACACTCTATACCAGCAATGCAAACTACATTCCTTTTATCACGGGAAAACAGAAGCAACAAAGACAACCGCAGACCATTTTAATTCACTAACTGACACATCCTTTTATCAGTCGGTGTGTGTGTGTGTGTGTGTGTGTGTTTGTGTCACAAGGCATACGGCCCACCTACCATCCCCATCCTGAAGGCAACAACCACTAAGCACCAGTCGTAAAGCGCCATCATTTCATTGGACATTAATATCCTGTTTAGTTGAACGGAAACGGCCCGGGATGTGTGTGTGTGTGTGTGTGTGTGTGGGAGGGAGGAGGGGGGGGGGGGTCTATATCCTCGCTATCTCCTATGATCAGACATACAAATGTTGATGCAACACGCCGATCACGGTGTGTGCATTTCTAACTCTCCAAACAGGAACAAGCCGGTTTGCCCCGAAGCCTTTCATCTTCCCTGTCCTCGGGGGAAATAGGAGATGGGAATCTGACGTAAAGAGACACCTATTGTTGCATGGCCTTAGAGTGTTTACCTGGGGAAAGGGGCTTTGTGCCGTTTTGTCTTTCCTCTCTGGCTCTCTCTCTCTCTCTCTCTCTCTCTCTCTCTCTCTCTCACACACACACACACACACACACACACACGAAGTGATTGGGACAGAATTCGGATGAACTCTTCCTGTTCTTGATACCATGCGCAAACAGGTACAAACATACACATACAAAACATCTTCAGGACTTTTCACTGGGTACCATAGTTAAGGTTAAGATCATGCACTCAAGACACGGAGAGTGTTCCGGTTCTCTCACTGAAGTTCCCATCTCCAATGCATAAACACGCTGCTCTCTGAAAAAGGCAGTGGATATCTCTGACAGCCCAAACTACCGACGGCCTACCGTCAAAAGACAGTGATAAACATGGTGACTGGGGGGTGGGGGGGGGGGGGGGGGGGGGGGGGGGGGGGGGGATATAAAGGAAGAAGAGGAAGAGAAAGAAAAAAACACACTTGTTAAATCCTCATTCCTGCCTGTCCCCCTGATTCGGGTGCAATCAACAACAACAAACCTGCAGCCGGTTCTCGACAGGACATGCCTCTCTTTCCTGGCTTTTACCGCCGCTTGACCTCCTACGTGAAAGTGCATGTTTGTGTTTGCTTCCCACCCAATGGGAACCGAGCGACGGCCTGCCTGACCTCGGGGGCCTGCTCTCTGGGTTATGCATGCACGTCAACGCTGATCAGGAAGAGGCCGAACGTGCTCACGTAAAGGACAAGAACCCATTAGTGGAAGCCCCCTGACCACCACTTAGGGATTGTTTTGTTTAGATATCCCTTCATTATACAGGATGCTACTGTGGATATTGGCTCCGTCGGCATGGGCAGACCCGTTCCGATAACAAAGGACTTTCTTACTGTTTTTAAAGCAGCAGCAGTGTTTTGTGGGTACCGGGTGTCATAACACAAGATCATGCAAACTGCTTAATGATTGCAAAGATTGAAATACGACGACAGGGGGCCAGCGTTTGCCCTAGAAAGGACCTGACAAACACCGGAACTATTCTGTCTTTGCCCCGTCCCATCCTCTGCCTCTTGATCTTTTCCTTCCTATCCCCGTCAGGTATCGTCAAAGGCAAAAACATGCCCACATCCTAGCTACAAACCAATCCTCGCAGACAGCTCTTCAACCTTACCACACAACCTTGTTTGCTTTGTTACAACCTTATGTGATCCATTCTACGATGGCGACTTACAACCTTATGTGATCCACTCTACGATGGTGACTTCAGCACAATCAGTACGTGAACCCCCACGCTTCGTTCAATGCCTGGGACTGGCCTAAATAATGACTTGGAACGGTAACAAAACGACCCGCGCGCAACAAAACGACCCGCGCGCTCACACACATGCGCGCGCATTCACACACACACACACACACACACACACACATCTTTGCCCTGGGGAAGGAAGCCGTGTTCGCCAACCTTCTTTCAAGCTCCTCCTCCCTCATCCCCCCCCCCCCCCCCATCCTCTGTCCGCACCCCGCCACTATCTCCCTCAAGACAAAAGTAGGTCAAACATTCACACATAGCTCAATACCGCACGTGCAACACAACAAAAAAAGCACTACAGCGATTCTGAGAGGTCTGGTCCCTGGCCACACTACGAGCAGCGTTGGGACATACAGGTCGACTGCCGGCTTGTGAAGTCTTTGCCCTGCTGAAAGAGGCAACTGAGGATAACGGCCACCCCAGGATAACGGCCACCCCAGGGTAACGGCCACCCCAGGGTAACGGCCGCTGATTGTCCCTCGAGCGAGTTGTCTTCCATTAGGGCCGTGGCAGACGATCCGTGAGGCACCCCTGTTGAAGACCTTTTGTTTGAAAAGGTCAGCTTTCTGTCTTCTGACTTCACACATGACTATTTTCCATAAATGAACATGACAATAGCACACCACGGTTACAAAGTTCCATGTGCTACGTTAGCAGGCGTTGTGGACGGCACCACAGAAACGAAGTTCCTATGTCACGTGACACTGATCACACTGGCACTACTGACATAAAATTCGTGTGAATAAACAACATTACTAGTCACTGGGGGCAAAAAAGACTTAATTTCTGACACTCAATTTTAAAGACAAAAAAAAAAAAAAAAAAACCATGTCCTTTTTGACTCTAGACATTCAATCTTCACATACAAAACTGGGTGAACTTCTCTATACATTCTATTTTCAAGAATAAAAGATACACGTCATCTTTTGTTCTAGATACCGACTTGATTTTCATATCTGCTAAAAAAAAAAAAGAAAAAGAAAAAAAAATCCCAAATCATGTGAAAGTTGCCATCTCCCAGACTGTTCCAGAGCAGTGGTACTCCATGCTGGCAGTAGCAGACAGCTACCACAGATGTTACCTACAGTCTGTCCGAAAATAATGGTTCTATTTGAACGAGAAACATCAGATTCACTAGCAATATCCTATGAACGCTGAAAAAGCTCTCAGTATCGTTTGGCGTAAAGACAGGAGCTCGACTTTATCATGAGATCTTAAATGCAGATAACTCACAGCCAAGGTGCTGTGAGAAATAGAACAATGAAACAGGTAAAGAACTGAACTGTAAAAACATGTTTCTTCGCAGAAACAAATTAAAAGAAATTAAACTGAAATGGTTTCAAATGAGATTAATTCACAGGATCCTGGCGACAAATATTGTTTTTTGAAAAAAAAAATCATTGAAAATAGCAAATGTACTTTTAGTAAGTCTGAAAAGGAAACTATAGATCATTTATTTTTCACATGTGAAGCCACAATACATTTTTGGAGTGTTCTTCATAATTTTTTAAAAGTCAATTGTTCTTGTGCACATGAATCATATTATCAAAGGAACTTATTCTGTTTTGCATCGACTTTCAGTTAAGAACTGACATCATATTCGATTACATTATTATCTCCGCAAAGTTCTTTGTATACAAATCCAGAGCTGAAAAGGTGTCTTCAGGAAATCTCTAAAAGCCAAATATCAGTTTGAAATCAGGGGCGGAATAGCTCAGTTGGTACAGCGCCTGACTCGTGATCTGGTAGAGTGCCTGACTCGTGATCCTGAGGTTGTGGGTTCCAATTTCGGTACAGGGGGATTTTTCCCTCGGAGTTCACACTGGTTCTGACTCCATTCCCCACACAGTCCTTCGAATGAGACTATAAACCGAGGTTCCGTGTGTGAACGCACGCACAACATCTTGCACACACGTAAAATCCCATCACCAACTTTCGGAAGAGAAGGCCAGTTTTTGGCCGTTGGTATGGATGACACGTTACACATAGCATGCACCTTCCCCGAAGATGGAGTATGGCCTCCTTAATGGCGGGATAAAAAAAAAAACGGTCATACACACAAAACTCCACTGCTTGTCTGTGCAGGCAGTGTCTGCAGGAGTATCACCTGCGTACGCAGAAAGAAAAAGAAAGAAAGCTGAAAAATGCATTGCGAAAATGAATATGAACTGCTGATTTTGCAAACAAATGGCACAATCATAAGCTTCTGATTGAGAACCAAGATTTGTGTGCACGTGCTTACATGTGCACGTTTATGTACGTGTATAGCCCTGAACAAAGCCGAGGATTTTCTCATGTTGGGTAAACTTGAAGAGCGATCATTAT
>JADBJO010006523.1:32500-40000 GCA_016801955.1 Conus betulinus
GGTGGAGGGGGGGGGGGGGGGGGTTGTGGGGGAAGTGTATGAGAGATTAAGTAGGAGGGAACTGTGACTAGTCAAAATTGTCAACCAGCACACCATCCCCTCTCTTCTCACCCACCCTCTTGAACAAACTGTACAAAATATATATCGCTATCTACCCCCCCCCCCCCCCCTTCTTTCTCTCTCCCTTTGTATCACAAACGGCAGCACAGATTTCAAATCTATGCCAACTCTCCCCCCCCCCCCCCTTTTTTTTTTAACCACCCACACACTGAGGGTCGTGCCGGCCGCTCGCAAATGACTCAATTATGTTGAACAGCGTTTTGTCAATCAGCGTATGGGCACACATGCAACAACCCCAACGGCTACGAGCGCACATGTTGTGATGTTCGACACTGTCTTCCACTGCTAAGAAAGCACATTTTGTGATGTTCGATACTGTCTTCCACGGCTAAGAAAGCACACTTTGTGATGTTCGATACTGTCTTCCACTGCATGGTGTGTGGGATGACCAACCACCACCACCCCCTCCACCTTTCTTTCTCTTTAGTCACACAAAGCCATGGGGGGGGGGGGGGGGGGGGAAGGGGGCAGGAAAAGACAGTTTGGGGGAGGGGGGGGGGGGACAGGAAAAGACAGTTTGGCCTTTAAAAGGGGGACCCCCTGGTGAACAATCCCTGCTTCCCCAAACCAGCTGTAGATACAATACAGTGTAGCCACAAAGACACCAGGGGTAAACCAGACACAGTGAACGGTTATATCCTACCTACTCTGAATCTCCTTGCCTAGGGTACACTGAACTCCGAGAACTGTAAGCTGAAACTGTGTTCTAAGTTTTGAGGCTATGCATTGATTGTATGTATGCCCATGTGGTTTAACAGTATAACTTTATGCCAATACTTGGTGACATCTATCAAGATGTTGAACGAGTATTCTGTTGTAATAGTTTGTTTGCCACCACCCGGTAAAAGCCATTACCATGCTTGTTTGGTTAAGATTCTTTGTTAACAATCTGACCATTCTTCTTTGTGTACCTGAGACTTTTGCAGACTTATGCAATTCTATCTGCTAAGATGATAACTGAATGATAAATTCTGATCGGAAAAGCAGTATGCCTGTGGGCTACTAGGTGAAAACTGTCAATTTGATTTATGAAGAATACTGATGATTGTTGGAATGGTCTGTATGTGTGACTCTAAGTCTACACCACATGTGTACTTGGGCTTAGTCAATGTAGTGTATTCCAAGTTACTGCAATTTAATTCATAAGAGAAACATTGAAGAGTTATCTGACTAAAATTGTTTAGCACTGTATTTTTGTCTTCTACTACCTTTGTTAAACTCCACTCAAAATCTGAACAACAGTGGAGATTGATAATTATGGCAGATACATGTATTTATGCTAGTCTAATCCTTTGTTGGCTCAGACCTCACACATTTACTGAAAGCCAGAGGGCAAGTGTGTGAACTGGGCAAGCCAGACTCTCAGCTACTTAACTACAGGTTCTGTTTGTCCTAGAAACCTGGGTTCCTAACTACCCTGGGCATGCCTGGCAGTGAAGGAACACCGCAGCCCAGCAACTGAGCAGCAGGTCTCCATGGAAGTGGATCAGTCACCACCAACAAGAGACAGATCAACTTGCCCTCTCCCACATCAGGTAAGTTCCGATATTTCAAGTGGACTCCAACACAACTCATCCAGAACTTTCCCTCCCTTAATGATGAAACAGTGGGGACCGAAACTCAGCCAGAACTGACTTTGTGAAATTGATCTGATATTTCACCCCTTGTATAAATAAGTAAAGTTGATGTGTGAAAGTGCACTTACACATTGTGTCAGTTCTTTACTGTTCATTCAGTACTGAATGCGTGACTTCATCTCTAATTCTGTCTCTTGGAGCTACAAGCACTTTTTAAGTGTACAAGCCTCAGGAAAATCATTCCTCAGCCACTCTTTGAGTAGTTTCAACAGTCCTGAGAAAAAAAAAAAAAAATTTCTTTCAAAGACTAGTACCGGAAAGTTGCTCCTTCCATAACTAGTAAGAGAGAGGGTGGAGGTGAAATTTTCAACATAATTCCAATGGAGAAAATATTCCAAGTCCTTCCCCAAGAGGACCCACAGACCCACCCCCAACTTTCCTCACAGTAACAGGCCATGAGATGAAAGGGACAGAGCAGGGGAAGGGGGTGGGAAGAAACCAAGTCATCAAACAAAGCAAAAAAAAAAAAAAAAAAAAAAAAAAAATTGAAGGAACAGTAACAAAATATACATTCTCTCTCCTCTCTCCCCCCCCCCCCCCCTCCTCTCTCTCTCTCTCTCTCACCCCTATCCCCCTCCGTCTTCCCCTCTCCGAGTTCCTGTCTTTGCATATGCATGAGGTTATTTGGTTCTGATGATGGGATCCTGCTGCTCTCAGTCTGCTGCACATGAATATCATCAGCGGCTGCAACCCATATTGATAATGGATGAGGGTGAGGAGGGCTGGGGAAGGGAGTGGAAGAGGTGGGAGGGTGGTGCTGGTGGACTACTCTGAAGAGGAGGTGGGTGGGGAGATACACACATAAGAGAGAGAGAGAGAGAGAGAGAGAGAGAGAGAGAGACAGAGAGAGAGAGAGAGACAGAGAGAGAGAGACAGAGAGAGAGAGAGAGAGAAAGAGAGAGAGAGAGAGAGAGAGAGAGAGAGAGAGAGAGAGAAAGCGAGAGAGAGCCAGTCCAGGAAAACATCGATCAACTCAAATATATAGACTTGCTTGTCATACTGAACATGGAATACAACAGAAGAGTAACAAAGCCAGTCCTGGGAAACAGAACCTTTGCCATCTCAAGCAATAAAAAAGCTCACATGTATGACAAGAAACAAACAAACAAACAAACAGATTTGACTGCTGTGTTAAAGCAATGATTTGGAAGGGGTGGGGTGGGACTATGTGTGTGTGTGTGTGTGTGTGTGTGTGTATGTGTGTGTGTGTGTGTGTGCATGTGGATGCAGAGATGGGGTGGCGCTGAGTGATGGGAGGTGGGCTGGGGTCAATGTATGTATTTATGCACACAAACATGTGGTGAATGCATACACTGATGTACACAAGTGTGTATCGTTATGTTTACATACTTTTTTGTGTGTTTTTTGTTTTCATAAAATGGCTCATATACCTGATGCATACCTTCCGATGTTAGTCACACTACTATAATCATCATCTGTCAACATCAAGTGCCCAGCACAGCCCATGAAACTGTGAAATATGAAGCACAGAAGGTGACCACAGCTGGGACTGAAAGGAATTTATTGCCACAGTAACGTTATGTAGGATACTGCTCATAAATCAACATATATATATATGCCATGAGCTTGTGCAGCCACAGAGGTGTGGTGGTCTGGCACTTGAGGAAGATTATATGGGCAACCCCTCACTGATTTGTTCACTGAAAGTTTAACCTCCACTGTGCTTCACCTAAAATTGTGTACGTCATATTCTGTGGGGTTTTTGGACTCATGGCTTTGTGAAGAAATATGACCTTGCCATACACTGTGGGACTATAAAGTCGCCTTTGTTTGCCAGGGAAAAAAGGCTTTCTGAACATCCTGGGTCTCCTGGAACCCATGCTTTCTGTAGGAACACAGCCTTGCTGCATGTCAAAGGTCTGTGATGACCCTGATTATGTTTCTTATCACAGAACCCACACTTGCCATTCCTCATGGCTGTTGCAGGGCTCTACATACAAGACCTTAGCATAGGTCTCATACATGCAATGGCATTGGCAAATACATTTTAAAAACTTCAGAGCACAGAGAAAAATCATAAAATGTTTGCCAGTACAGGCATCAATGCTGAGAGCCTCCATTTTTGACCACCTGATGCTAGAGTTATGAACTCGACAACACTTTGCTACATTTCATTTGGAATGCACCCTCCTCAGTACAATACAACTGATTGCATTTTGACATGTTTTTCATCTCACACATCATCTGTCCTGAATGAAGATATGTTAGTAAGGGAGTTCACTCTTATACAACACACACACACACACACACACACACACACACACACATGCACACACACACGCGCAAACGCACACACACACATGCACAAAATGGTGAAGCATTTTCATTCCCCTGAAAGAAAAGCTTCCTTATCAGACAATGATGTTGTCCCTAATTCACTATCTGTTGAGAGATCTGATCACACAAGAAGTACATTATTTTCATAAAACGACTGCCTACCTTGCGCTGAAGAGAGCTAAGCTAAGCGACAATTTCGTTCATTTTCATTGTCCTATTTGTTTGTATCTTGCCTGAAGAAGACCTAAGAGGTCGAAACGTGTTGTGTTTTGTCTTGTGACTCGTTTGTCCACGTTTCTCTTGGTGGTTCGCTAACATTTATTTCAGATTCATGCAGTGCAGTCATGTTTGGTCGATCAAGGGGTTGCGTTTTGTAAGTCATGAATTACAGAATGTCTGCTGGACTGAATTTTTGTTTTGTATTGTTTTTCAAACACATAAATTATGATGATGTTTACTGGACTAAGACTGGAATTTTTTTTTTTTAAACCAATGAATTACCATAAAGTCTGCTGGACTGAATAGGTCTTTTTTTTTTAAACCAATAAATAACATTAATGTCTGTTGGATTGACGTGATTTACTTTTTTTTTTTTTTTAACCCATGAGGTACAATTACGGCTAGTGGACTTAGTTGAGATGTTCACCTTGAATCAGAATACATGTGGTGAGCCAAGGTGAGAATTTGTACCCATGAATGTCTGGCACACCTGATGGACTGCAGTGGGCTTTTTACCCATGAAACTCTGTGACACCAAGTGGACTCATGTGGATGCCTTTGCCACAGAACTGCAGACACATATAAAGGGTACTGTTGGGTGCTTTTACTGGGAAATTTTACAGAAACACCTGGTAGACTAAGGTGGAAGCTTTTCATTATGAATTAAAGTAACACACAGTGGACTGAAGCGGATTTTTCTACCCATGAATTACACTTACATCTGATGGACTGCACTAGGTACTTTTTATCCATGAATAACAGCAACACCTTGTAAACCATGGTGAGTATTTTTGTCAATAAACTATAGCAGCACCTCAAGGACAAAGGTGGGTAGCTTTAACTATGATATTGAAATACAGAAATGTTTGGAGGACTAAGACATGTATTTTCATCCATTAATTACAGCCAATGCCTGATGGGCCAAACTGAGTACTTTTACACGCAAATTTTTAACATCTTGGTTGATACCCATTAAGTATTTTTAATCTACGAATTACAAAAAATGCTGGGTAGACTAAACTGGGTATTTCTTGTCTGAATGAATAAGATGGGTATTCCTACCCATAAATAATGACAAATGTTGGTGGACTATGCGGTTATTTTCACATATGAATTACAGCAAGCCAGCAAGCTTAGTACTGTAGTAGTAGTAGTAGTAGTAGTAGTAGTAGTAGTAGTAGTGCCTGGCTTTTGGTCTTAGGCCTTGCGGACTATTTTGTGTCCCCTCATTTATTTTTCAACTTTGTTTAGGTCTGATTGCATGCCTATCTTATAAAATAACATTTCTTTCTCCCTCCCTCCCTCCCTCTCTCTCTCTCTCTCTCTCTCTCTCTCTCTCTCTCTGTGTGTGTGTGTGTGTGTGTGTGTGTGTGTGTGTGTGTGTGTGTGTGTGTGTGTGTGTGTGTGTTGAAAGAATTGAAAGAAAGCAAATAAATTCATAACAACATTAGGAGGATAACTGAAAAAATACGTTTCCTTTTTATCCTGACGTGAACTCACTAATCTTCTCAAACCAATTTTTAAGGCCTGCTCTTTTCCTATCTCACCAGTATAAGGTGTAACGAAGGCTTGTGGACGGCAAGCAATGAAGAAAATTACATGATACACAGGACCAGAACGAGGGGGAACAACCTGGGTCATCTTTCGACCTCTTTCCAAACCCTACACTGCACACACAACCCGAACGTTGAGAAAAAAGGAAATCGGAGTTAAAGTTGAGAGAGAGAGAGAGAGAGAGAGAGAGAGAGAGAGAGAGACAGACAGACAGACAGACAGACAGACAGACAGAGACAGACAGAGACAGAGAGACAGAGACAGAGGCAGACAGACAGACGGGAAAGTCCTGATTTGGGCAAAGTTATTACCCAACACGTCAGCGTGTTCTGACGTCATACTCTTGGCTCCCTCTGACCTTCCAGCACTACCCACCAACAACAACGGACGACGTCACTGGCGATGCGGCACCCTAAAGTGTCCAAAGCGCCCCCGCCCCCCCCCCGCCCCCCCCCCCCCCCCCCCCCCCCCCCCTCCCTCCCCACCCCACTCCCAACGGCTAGACAATACCTGCGATTAATGCAGGCGTGGACCCGGTGTAACACGCTAAAAATACCCCCCCGCCGCCAAAACCACTACCATGGGAAGCTACCTAGTCTGGCTCATAATCGGGACAGGCGAGTCCGACCCGAGTCGGGTAACCCACAGAATGCCATCACCCTAACAAAGAATATCCAATGCGGTGTCAGTAGGAGGGACCCTATTCAAAACCCCCACAAGATATCTTCCCTCTGAAAAGCAGCTTCTCTCTCTCCTTCGAACTTTATTGTCGGGTCTAGTTGCAAAGTGAGACGACTGCAGGCGGAAATCTAAACAAATCTTAAATAAATATTAGCGAACCGCCGAGAGAAACGTGGACAAAACGAGTCACAAGGCAAAACACGACACGTTTCGACCTCTTAGGTCTTCTTCAGGGCAAGACACAAACAAATAGGACAATGAAAATGAACGAGTTTGTCACTTTGCTTTGATCTCTTCGGCGCAAGGTAGGCGTTGAACCAATTGACGGATTCGATTACAAAGTAAACGCGCCAATATTGAGATGTTTTCGAACTTGACGGGAAGGGACGGGGGGGAAGACACCAGAGAACAACCAATGTGTGAAGGCCTGCAGTGAGCAGTAGCTGTCCTGTCAACACTGATTCTGACGTGTTACATCGGCTTCACACAGTGGCCGGTACTGCCAGCTTCAAGGACCTCAGCGCGTTGCCAGTCTTCCCAGGAACCAAGGGGGGAGGTCACACAACCAACAGCCCAATCACACGGCGTGGCATCTGGGATGTCATGCACCATCCATGGCCAAAACCCAGCAGAATGGAGGGACATGGCGATTGGAGAGAAGTGACAGGAACATGTCAGGAGACACCGTGATGAGAAGGCAGCCCGATGGTGGTGCCAGAATCAAGCAGTCTGTGAGCCAAGTTTCACTCCGGGCACAAACGGCATGTTCACATTCTGACTACCATGCTGAGGTTAGCACCAACGAGAGAATCAGCGTTCGATTATCCAAGTTCTGGGCCACTGGGCCAACCTGCTTGCCAAAGTGCCGTGCCTGGCAAACGTTGCGACTGGCCACCTCCTCCACTCTCATCTAATGCATCCATGCGACCTCCCCCCCCCCCCCCCAAAAAAAAAGGGGTAGGGTGTGTAATGATTCTAGACCTGAGCCAGA
>JADBJO010006523.1:42500-85000 GCA_016801955.1 Conus betulinus
TGCTGCTACTCTCTACTTTCTCTTTCCCTCCCTCCACCTCCTCTCTCTCTCTCTCTCTCTCTCCTCTCTCTACCCTTCGTCTGTGTGTGTGGTGTGTGTGTGTGTGTGTGTGTGTGTGTGTGTGTGTGTGTGTGGTTGTGTGTGAAAGAATTGAAAGAAAAGAAAGAAGCAAATAAATTCATAACAACATTGAGGAGGATAACGAAAAAATATTTTCCTTTTTATCCTGACGTGAACAACTAATCTCTTCTCAAACCAATTTTTTAAGGCTGCTCTTTTCCTATCTCACCAGTATAAGGGTGTAACGAAGGCTTGTGGACGGCAAGCAATGAAGAAAATTACATGATACACAGGACCAGAACGAGGGGGAACAACCTGGGTCATCTTTCGACCTCTTTCCAAACCCTACACTGCACACACAACCCGAACGTTGAGAAAAAAGGAAATCGGGAGGTTAAGAGTTGAGAGAGGAAGAGAGAGAGAGAGAGAGAGAGAGAGAGAGAGAGAGAGACAGACGACAGACTGACCTTCCAGCACTACCCACCAACAACAACGGACGACGTCACTGGCGATGCGGCACCCTAAAGTGTCCAAAGCGCCCCCGCCCCCCCCCCCCCCCCCCCCCCCCCCCCCCACTCCCAACCAACGGCTAGACAATACCTGCGATTAATGCAGGCGTGGACCCGGTGTAACACGCTAAAAATACCACCCCGCCAAAAACCACTACCATGGGAAGCTACCTAGTCTGGCTCATAATCGACAGGCGAGTCCGACCCGAGTCGGGTAACCCACAGAATGCCATCACCCTAACAAAGAATATCCAATGCGGTGTCAGTAGGAGGGGACCCTATTCAAACCCCCACAAGATATCTTCCCTCTGAAAAGCAGCTTCTCTCCTTCAAACTTTATTGTCGGGTCTAGTTGCAAAGTGAGACGACTGCAGGCGAAATCTAAACAAATCTTAAATAAATATAAGCAAATCTTATACAAATGTTAACGAACCGCACAAGGCAAAACCGACACGTTTCGACCTCTCAGGTCTTTTTTCAGGCAAGACACAAACAAATAGGACAATGAAAATGAAAGAGTTTGTCACTTAGCTTTGATCTCTTCAGCGCAAGGTAGGCGATGAACCAATTGACGGATTCGATTACAAAGTAAACGCGCCAATATTGAGATGTTTTCGAACTTGACGGGAAGGGACGGGGGGAAGACACCAGAGAACAACCAATGTGTGAAGGCCTGCAGTGAGCAGTAGCTGTTCCTGTCAACACTGATTCTGACGTGTTACATCGGCTTCACACAGTGGCCGGTACTGCCAGCTTCAAGGACCTCAGCGCGCGTTGCCAGTCTTCCCAAGAAACCAGGGGGGAGGTCACACAACCAACAGCCCAATCACACGGCGTGGCATCTCATCTGGGATGTCATGCACCATCCATGGCCAAACCCCAGCAGAATGGAGGGACATGGCGATTGGAGAGAAGTGACAGGAACATGTCAGGAGTGACACCGTGATGAGAAGGCAGCCCGATGGTGGTGCCAGAATCATGTAGTCTGTAAGCCAAGTTCACTCCTGGCACACGGCATGTTCACATTCTGACTACCATGCTGAGGTTAGCACCAACGAGAGAATCAGCATTCGATTATCCAAGTTCTGGGCCACTGGGCCAACCTGCTTGCCAAAGTGCCGTGCCTGGCAAACGTTGCGACTGCCACCTCCTCCACTCTCATCTAATGCATCCATGCGACCGACCTCCCTCCCCCCCCCCCCCCCCCCCCCCCCCAAAAAAAAAAAAAAGGGAGGGGGGGGGGGGGGAGTCTCAGACAATGAAAATAATTGTTAAAGATCGCAGAAAGGAGGTTTCGCGAGATGTGGAGATACGGGTGGGTGGGTGGAGAGAGGGGTTTTCAGACAATCTTTGTCAACTGATCTTGATTTATGTTGTTGACTGTCTTTACAGAAAAAAAAAAAAAAAAAAAAAAAAAAAACGATTAGCGGACTGAGGCGAACAATGGGCAGATCAAGGCCTTTGGTACGTACTTGGAGAGAAGAACAGGGTTGCTAGAGAGGGGAGAAGGGGGGGGGGGGGGGTGGCTGTGATGGTTAAACTCAATCTTTGACTTTTCTTCCCAGCACAGTGCACAAAAATCAATATGCAGGACAAACATGGAGGCGATTAACACTCGCCTATGCCAACAAAGTGTTTGAGAACAGATCTGACATGATCCAGCCAATGTATATTCAGTCTCATGTGTTGTGAACTTGTGCTCTGCTCTCATACTGAGCTCTCTTTCGATTTCAGTTCAACGTGTACGCCTGCAGAGTCAAAGGCTTTTGTGCCGGCGTATTCACTGGGGTCTGCCGCTGGACAGACGTGGTGACGCCTCCCAGAAGCACGAGGGAAAGGACCCCTCAGTCATGCTGTTTCCGCGACTACGCAGTGACTGTTGTCGCTAGTGCTACGAAGATTGCAATATCCTGCAAATGTCGGACCAGAACAGGCGGCAGTGGACACAACTTTTGTAACTTTCTCGCAACAACGCAGTCAATCTGCAACTCCTCCGACAGGTTGCCCTCTGACGATGACCTGATATTGGCAGCTCGCTGTGAAATGCTGGTGTTGTCATGACTGCGGCAAAACTAGCATGAGAAGTCGAGATGAGTGCTACACAGCTTATTGGAAGAAGATTCTGACAAAATTTAAAGGAAAGAGAAAACCAAAGGTCCCCCCCCCCCCACCCCCGCGACTGCAAAGCCATTAGATCACTTCTGCCGCACTATAAACCTCGAGTGGTCAAGTTTTGTAAATGATCCACAGAAAAGTTCTTGCAACTATGACGGGCATTTTGATAGCGAAACAAGATCGATCAACACATCATTACATCTGATGTGGTTTTTATATTTCCATCAAACTCTCCACTGCCACAGTTCATTTCACATATTTGCGCGCAGACTGCCTACAGCCCGCGGTTTAACTACCCTTCTGGTTAATGTTCAACTCAAATGAGGAACCAGCTCGAAAATGCTGTCTAAAACTGGCTTAAGGGTTACCCAATGAAGACGGCAATAAGGCGTGTTCCGAGGGCGTGATGGCACTGACTTAAGGGTTACCCAATGAAGACGGCAATAAGGCGTGTTCCGAGGGCGTGATGGCAGCGCTCTGGAATGAGGTACCAGGGAGATGGGATCGGCTTGGGGGAGGGGGAGGGGGGAAGACATCGCATTTTTAACGTTCATCTCTGTTGACTCGCTCTTAAACACTCTATACCAGCAATGCAAACTACATTCCCTTTTATCACGGGGAAAACAGAAGCAACAAAGACAACCGCAGACCATTTTAATTCACTAACTGACACAACATCCTTTTATCAGTCGGTGTGTGTGTGTGTGTTTGTGTCACAAGGCATACGGCCCACCTACCATCCCCATCCCGAAGGCAACAACCACTAAGCACCAGTCGTAAAGCGCCATCATTTCATTGCACATTAATATCCTGTTTAGTTTGAACGGAAACGGCCCCGGATATGTGTGTGTGTGTGTGTGTGTGTGTGTGGGGGGGGGGGGGGGGGGGGGGGGGGGGGTCTATACCCTCGCTATCTCCTATGATCAGACATACAAATGTTGATGCAACACGCCGATCACGGTGTGTGCATTTCTAACTCTCCAAAACAGGAACAAGCCGGTTTGCCCGAAGCCTTTCAATCTTCCCTGTCCTCGGGGGAAATAGGAGATGGGAATCTGACGTAAAGAGACACCTATTGTTGCATGGCCTTAGAGTGTTTACCTGGGGAAAGGGGGCTTGTGCCGTTTGTGTCTTCCTGTTCTCTCTCTCTCTCTCTCTCTCTCTCTCTCTCTCTCTCTCTCTCTCTCACACACACACACACACACACACACACACACACGAAGTGATTGGGACAGAATTCGGATGAACTCTTCCTGTTCTTGATACCATGCGCAAACAGGTACAAAACATACACATACAAACATCTTCAGGACTTTTCACTGGGTACCATAGTTAAGGTTAAGATCATGCACTCAAGACACGGAGAGTGTTCCGGTTTCTCTCACTGAAGTTCCCATCTCCAATGCATAAACACGCTGCTCTCTGAAAAGGTCAGTGGGATATCTCTGACAGCCCAAAACTACCGACGGCCTACCGTCAAAAGACAGTGATAAACATGGTGACTGGAGTGGGGGGGGGGGGGGGGGGGGGGGGGGGGGGGGGGGATAAAAGGAAGAAGAGGAAGAAAAAAGAAACACACTTGTTAAATCCTCATTCCTGCCTGTCCCCCTGAATCGGGTGCAATCAACAACAACAAACCTGCAGCCGGTTCTCGACAGGACATGCCTCTCTTTTCTGGCTTTTACCGCCGCTTGACCTCCTACGTGAAAGCGCATGTTTGTGTTTGCTTCCCACCCAATGGGAACCGAGCGACGGCCTGCCTGATCTCGGGGGCCTGCTCTCTGGGTTATGCATGCACGTCAACGCTGATCAGGAAGAGGCCGAACGTGCTCACGCAAAGGACAAGAACCCATTAGTGGAAGCCCCTGACCACCACTTAGGGATTGTTTTGTTTAGATGTCCCTTCATTATACAGGATGCTACTATGGATATTGGCTCCGTTGGCATGGGCAGACCCGTTCCGATACAAAGGACTTTCTTGCTGTTTTTAAAGCAGCAGCAGTGTTTTGTGGGTACCGGGTGTCATAACACAAGATCATGCAAACTGCTTAATGATTGCAAAGGATGAAAGACGACGACAGGGGGGCAGCGTTTGTCCGAGTAAGGACCTGACAAACACCGGAACTATTCCGTCTTTGCCCTGTCCCATCCTCTGCCTCTTGATCTTTTTCCTTCCCATCCCTGCCAGGTATCGTCAAAGGCAAAAACATGCCCACATCCTAGCTATGAACCAATCCTCGCAGACAGCTCTTCAACCTTGCCACACAACCTTGTTTGCTTTGTTACAACCTTATGTGATCCACTCTACGATGGTGACTTACAACCTTATGTGATCCACTCTACGATGGTGACTTACAACCTTATGTGATCCACTCTACGATGGTGACTTTAGCACAATCAGCACGTGACCCCCACGCTTCGTTCAATGCCTGGGACAGGCCTAAATAATGACTTGGAACGGTAACAAAACGACCCGCGCGAACAAAACGACCCGCGCGCCCCACACACATGCGCGCGCATTCACACACACACACACACACACATACACATCTTTGCCCTGGGGGAAGGAAGCCGGTTCGCCAACCTTCTTTCAAGCTCCTCCTCTCTCACCTCCCCCCCCCCCCCCCCCACCCATCCCCTGTCCCCACCCCGCCACTATCTCCCTCAAGACAAAAGTAGGTCAAACATTCACACATAGCTCAAAAGCCCTACAGCGATTCTAAGAGGTCTGGTCCCTGGCCACACAAAGAGCAGCGTTGGGACATACAGGTCGACTGCTGGCTTGTGAAGTCTTTGCCCTGCTGAGAGAGGCAACCGAGGGTAACGGCCACCCCAGGATAACGGCCACCCCAGGGTAACGGCCATCCCAGGGTAACGGCCACCCCAGGATAACGGCCACCCCAGGGTAACGGCCACCCCAGGATAACGGCCACCCCAGGGTAACGGCCACCCCAGGATAACGGCCGCTGATTGTCCCTCGAGCGAGTTGTCTTCCATTAGGTCCGTGGCAGACGATCCGTGAGGCACCCCTGTAGAAGACCTTTTGTGTTTGAAAAGGTCAGCTTTCTGTCTTCTGACTTCACACATGACTAATTTCCATAAATGAACATGACAATAGCACACCACGGTTACAAAGTTCCATGTGCTACGTTAGCAGGCGTTGTGGACGGCACCACAGAAACGAAGTTCCTATGTCACGTGACACTGATCACACTGGCACTACTGACATAAAATTCGTGTGTGAATAAACAACATTACTAGTCACTGGGGGCAAAAAAGACTTTTGAATTTCTGACACTCAATTTTAAAGACAAAAAAAAAAAAAAACCCGTGTCCTTTTTGACTCTAGACATTCAATCTTCACATACAAAACTGGGTGAACTTACTCTATACATTTTATTTTCAAGAATAAAAGATACACGTCATCTTTCGTTTTAGATACTGACTTGGCTTTCATATCTGCTAAAAAAAAAAAAAAAAAAAAAAAAAAAAAAAATCCCAAATCATGTGAAGGGTGCCATCTCCCAGACTGTTCCAGAGCAAGTGGTACTCCATGCTGGCAGTAGCAGACAGCTACCACAGATGTTACCTACAGTCTGTCCGAAAATAATTAGTTCTATTTGAACGAAAAACATCAGATTCACTAGCAATATCCTATGAACGCTGAAAAAAACTCTCAGTATCGTTTGGTGCGTAAAGACAGGAGCTCGACTTTATCATGAGATCTTAAATGCAGATAACTCACAGCCAACGTGCTGTGAGAAATAGAACAATGAAACAGGTAAAGAAATAAACTGTAAAAACATGTTTCTTCACACAAACAAATTAAAAGAAATTAAACTGAAATGGTTTCAAATGAGATTAATTCACAGGATCTGGGCAACAAATATTGTTCTTGAAAAGAAAATCATTGAAAATAGCAAATGTACTTTTAGTAAGTCTGAAAAGGAAACTATAGATCATTTATTTTTCACATGTGAAGCAACAATACATTTTTTGGAGTGTTCTTCATAATTTCTTAAAAGTCAATTGCTCTCGTACACTTGAATCATATTATTAAAGGAACTTGTTCTGTTTTGCATCGACTTTCAGTTAAGAACTGACATCATATTCGATTACATTATTATCTCCGCAAAGTTCTCTATATACAAATCCAGAGCTGAAAAGGTGCTTCCTCTGTTTCGTGTCTTCAGGAAATCTCTAAAAGCCAAATATCAAGTTGAAATCGGGCCGGAATAGCTCAGTTGGTACAGCGCGCCTGACTCATGATCCTGGTAGAGCGCCGGACTCGTGATCCTGGGGTTGCGGGTTCGAATTTCGGTACAGGGGGATTTTTCCTCAGAGTTAACACAGGTTCTGACTCCATTCCCCACACAGTCCTTCTTCGAATGAGACTATAAACCGAGGTACCGTGTGTGAACGCACGCACAACATCTTGCACACACACATAAAATCCCATCAGCAACTTTCGGAAGAGAGAGGCCAGTTTAGCTGTTGTATGGATGACACGTTACACATAGCATGCACCTTCCCCGAAGATGGAGTATGGCCTCCTTAATGGCAAGATAAAAAACGGTCATACACACAAAACTCCACAGCCTGTCTGTGCAGGCAGCGTCCGCAGGAGTATCAGCCTGCGTACACAGAAAGAAAGAAAGAAAGAAGCTGAAAAATGCACTGCGAAAATGAACTGCTGATTTTGCAAACAAATGGCATAATCACAAGCTTCTGATTGAGAACCAAGATTTGTGTGCGCATGCTTATGTGTGTGCACGTTCATGTACGTGTATAGCCCTGAACAAAGCCGAGGATTTTCTCATGTTGGGTAAACTTGAAGAGCGATCATTATATACATAATTTCGAGCAGGAGCGTGGCAATTAAAACTGAACCATCATTTTCCGTTTTTTTTTGTTGTTGTTTTTTTCTGTTGGTTGGTTGTTTTTTTTTTTTTTTTTTTTAAGTAATTCATTTGTACTGTTGATGTCGATTCCCTATGTTTATGTACAGAAAATTTTACAAATCTACCATTGTTCTCTCTCTCTCTCTCTCTCTCTGATTATTGGTTCAAAAGAAAAAAAAAGACAGTGCTCTAAAACACTGTTTGTTTTGTACTACGTATATATCAGATAGCATTTGCTGTTCATTTTGCAAAATTATTGCTGCTTTTTTAAATTGTTCATGTAAGATAAGAACTGCTATCCATTTTGTTGTACTGTTCTCTGTTCACGTTTGTTCCCATTTGTAAATTTCTTTACAAGTAAATAAAAGTGTTTGCCCCTGGGTACAAAACAAACAAATAAACAAAGAAAAAAAACAACAACAGATGTGACCCACCCATGAAGCTGTTTACTAAAGCAGGAGCATGGAATATGGTGCTTCGACTCACCAATTATGTCTACCATGAACGCATTACCTCATGAAAATGGGCAGAAATGAGAACTCGTACATATTGGCTTTAGGCTGGATAGTCAGCCATCTAGTGTTTACACTGGACTGGACTCAGGACTCGTACATATTGGCTTTAGGCTGGATAGTCAGCCATCTAGTGTTTACACTGGACTGGACTCAGGACTCGTACATATTGGCTTTAGGCTGGATAGTCAGCCATCTAGTGTTTACACTGGACTGGACTCAGGACTCACACAGCCTGTAAAACGCAGAGTAAACCACAGTGAAGGAAGACATCAAAAAAAAAAAAAAAAAAAAAAAAAAAAGGAAAAGAAAAAGAAAAAAAGTCGGAGTGCAACAAAGTAAAAAAAACAAACAAACAAACAAAAAACCATCACTAACACAGAATTCAGCCAGAAAGATGGGTTTCCTGAAAGATTCCCTTGACTCTCTCACTTGTCTGAGGAGAGAGATAGATGGAGATAGGAAGACTGGAGAAGCCTTCCCGAAAAAAAAAAAAAGCTAGAAAGCTTTCATGAACATAATAAACAACGCAGACCTTCATACACTATTAGTACAGAAAACCCCAATCGATATCACTCATCTTCCATCAGAAACCCTGCGCACAGAATGTATTGAGATTATGGATCTGGCCAGAGAGCACGAAGCCATCTTAGTCCTTTTCTGACTCGCAGTTGATCAGAGCCTCCCTCTGGGAGCTCCTGGCCCTGGCACTCACCAAAAGGGTGAAGGACAAAGGACACTGAGTGTGTCAATATATACATTGTAACAGAGCAAGGCAAGTCGATTAAGAGCTGAACTAACGTGTGCAAAAGATTAAAGCAGAAGTGCCCAGAGGTGGATGGACAGAAAGACGCGTGGTAGTGAAGCTTTCAGTGAACTGTGAATAACTTCGGATAAGTGAGTATCATCAACAACCGTATCTGGTCACATCTCTCTCTCTCTCTCTCCGAGTGTGCTTGTGTGCGCGCGCGCATGTGTGTGTGCGTGCATGTGCATGTGCAAGTGTGTGTGTGTGTGTGTGTAGACGCATGTGTGTGTGCATGCATGTGCGTGCGTGCGTGCGTGTGCGTGTGTGTGTGTTCACACTTTCTTTCGCAGGCAGTTTGCTGGTAACAGATGGACAAGGACAGCTGTAGACTTTGCACAGTAAAAAAAAAAAAAAGCCGCAGTATTGATTTTCCTGCGCAGACTTTGCAAATCTTATTTCTTAAAGATCTCTTGGACAAACTGCTGTGCACAATGCTTGCATTCAATTCCCCCCTCCCCCACTTCCTCCTCCTCCCCCCCTCTCCCCCTCCCCCCCCCCTTTCATCCCTTTTCTCTTTCGAAAACAAACAAAAATCAAAACAAAAAAAAAACAGGAGGGGACGTTGGGGGGGGGGGGCTGACATCACAAGGAAAAAATGGCGGCTTACGGACTTCCATAGACCTCAAGCCGCAATGGCGAAGGGCACAATCAAGAATTTCATTCCCTACATCCAATCCTGGGAAATTCAGCCAGTCAAGGAGTTCAGGAATGGACAACAGATATCTAACACCACACATACATCTTCATCAAACACACACACACACACACACACCCCCACTCATCAATTCAGTCAAGTTTGTTTTCATGGAAACTTGGGCGAAAGTGGGGAAGAACTTAAGAGGGCGAGTGGAGGGCCAGACTGTCACTGTGTCAGACAGAGCAGAGGTGGAGGAGTGAACGAAAATGGGGGTAATCCAACAGTGAAGCATACTTTGTTCCACTCTGTCACTCTCCAGCTCCAAACGACTGAAGTGACTGTATAGAAAGAAAATCTCCCTTTGTGTCACTTAGTCACCTCAAGCAGTTGACATTTGCTGTGTGCGTACTTTCAATCACTGTCCCGTCTTGTCATTATAATTATGCTCATGTTTATTATTACCGGTACCTCACCAGCACTAGTCGAGCTTAGCACGGAAAGGACTGGGGTGGAGGTTGATGGGAGGAAGGGGGTGTAGTGGAGGTATGGGGGAGGAGGGAGCTTGCTCACTCCCCCCCCCCCCCCCCCCCCCCCCCGGAGTCTCCCACAACAAAGTTCAGCAACCTGTATAATAACGGAAGAAAAACAAACAGGCTGGTGGTTTCTGAGGGACACCGCAAGGGGGTGGGGATGGAGGGGGTGGGTGGGGTGGGGGGGGGGGGGGGTTGTGTGGGGCAAGTGTATGAGAGATTAAGTAGGAGGGAACTGTGACTAGTCAAAATTCTCAACAGCACACCATCCCCTCTCTTCTCACCCACCCTCTTGAACAAACTGTACAAATATATACACGCTATCTCCCCCCCCCCCCCCTCCTTCCCCGTCCTTTCTCTCTCTCCCTTTGTCTCACAAACGGCAGCACAGATTTCAAATCTATGCCAACTCTCTCCTCTCAACCCCTCCCCCCCCCCCCTCCACTTCCTTCTCTCCCTGCTTTAAAAACATTGTTATGGGGGTGAGATGGGGTGTGTGGTGGGAGCGTACGTCACTTCCGCAGTACATAGTTCGCTTCACTACCTCTCCCCCCCCCCCCTCCCCCCCCATCCTTAGCTGAGAGCTGCAGCTGAGAGGGAAGGTTTCCACTTAACATAGACACCTGGCTTTCTCCTCGCCCCCCCCCCCCCCCCCCCCCCCCCCCACCTCCTCTCTTTTCACCACCCACACACTGAGGATCGTGCCGGCCGCTCGCAAATGACTCAATTATGTTGAACAGCGCTTTGTCAATCAGCGTGTAGGCACACATGCAACAACCCCAACGGCTAAGAAAGCACATTTTGTGATGTTGGATACTGTCTTCCACGGCTAAGAAAGCACATTTTGTGATGTTGGATACTGTCTTCCACGGCTAAGAAAGCACATTTTGTGATGTTGGATACTGTCTTCCACGGCTAAGAAAGCACATTTTGTGATGTTGGATACTGTCTTCCACGGCTAAGAAAGCACATTTTTGTGATGTTCGATACCGTCTTCCATGGCTAAGAAAGCACATTTTGTGATGTCCGATACCGTCTTCCACGGCTAAGAAAGCACATTTTGTGATGTTGGATACTGTCTTCCACGGCTAAGAAAGCACATTTTGTGATGTTCGATACTGTCTTCCACTGCACGGGGTGGGGGATGACCAACCACCACCACCCCCTCCACCTTTCTTTGTCTTTAGTCACACAAAGCCATGGGGAGGGGGGGGGGGGGGAAGGGGGGGGGCAGGAAAAGACAGTTGGGGGGGGGGGGGGGGAGGAACAGGAAAAGACAGTTTGGCCTTTAAAAAGGGGGACCCCCTGGTGAACAATCCCTGCTTCCCCAGACCAGCTGTAGATACAATACAGTGTAGCCACAAAGACAACAGGGGTAAACCAGACAAAGTGAAGGGTTACATCCTACCTACTCTGAATCTCCTTGTCTAGGATACACTGATCTCCCAGAACTGTAAGCTCAAACTGTGTTTCTAAGTTTTGTGAGGCTATGCATTGATTGTATGTATGCCCATGCGGTTTTAACAGTCTAACTTTATGCCAATACTTGGTGACATCTATTTAAAGATGATGAACGAGTATTCTGTGTAATAGTTTGTTTGCCGCCACCCAGTAAAAGCCATTACCATGCTTGTTTGGTTAAGATTCTTTGCTAACAATCTGACCATTCTTCTTTGTGTACAGACTTTCGCCAGTATGCAATTCTATCAGCTAAGATGATCACTGAATGATCAATTCTGATCGGAAAAGCAGTATGCCTGTGGGCTACTAGGTGAAAACTGTCAATTTGATTTATGAAGAATACTGATGATTGTTGGAATGGTCTGTAGTATGTGACTCTAAGTTTTTACACCACATGTGTACTTGGACTTAGTCAATGTAGTGTATTCCAAGTTGCTGCAATTTAATTCATAAGAAACATTGAAGAGTTATCTGACTAAAATTCATATTGTTTAGCACTGTATTTTTGTCTTCTACCTTTTGTTTAAACTCCACTCAAAATCTGAACAACAGTGGAGATTGATAATTATGGCGGATGTATTTATGCTAATCCTTTGTTGGCTCAGACCTCACACATTTACTGAAAGCCAGAGGGCAAGTGTGTGAACTGGGCAAGCCAGACTCTCAGCTACTTCACTACAGGTTCTGTTTGTCCTAGAAACCTGGGTTCCTATCTACCCTGGCATGCCTGGCAGTGAAGAAACACCGCAGCCCAGCAACTGAGCAGCAGGTCTCCATGGAAGTGGATCAGTCACCACCAACAAGAGAGAGATCAACTTGCCCTCTCCGACATCAGATAAGTTCTGATATTCCAAGTGGACTCCAACACAACTCATCCAGAACTTTCCCTCTCTTAATGAAGAAACAGTGGGGACTGAAACTCAGCCAGAACTGACTTTGTGAAATTGATCTGAATATTTCACCCCTTGTATAATAAGTGAAGTTGATGTGTGAAAGTGCACAAGTTTACACTTTTTTTTTTTCTGTCCAAACCTCTGCGCAGCCCTGAGGCAGTGCACACACGCCGCTCATTCCGACACCCCGTCCACAGCCACAGCCCGGTCGGCCCCGCCACAGCCCCCGCACCGGCAATTCACAGGGAGCAGTCAATGTCAAGTCGTCAAGAGGCAACCCACCGGAGGAGACACTGCACTGCTGCCGAGTCACTTCAGTGGTGTTCAGTGGCGCCTGTTCTGATCTAACATACGCAGGACACCACCTACTAAGCCCCCTACTGACGACAATAATTGCTTAGTCGCGGAGCCGGCGTGAGTGAGCTCTCCCTCCGGAGGGTGCAACCATGTCCGTCCAATGACAGTCCCCATGGACTCGCCGATACGGTGACCCAGACGGAACCAAACCAAGGCCACAGACGTGGAGAGGACATCGAAATTGAGGTCACCATGAGAGCAGGGCATGAAGGGCCACAGAATCTGAGACTTTTTTTTTATATGATCGATGATGAGATGAGGATGATTAAGATGATGCTACGGATTTCCATTTCGGTCTGAGACTACATGACAGGGCTGTACTCTACGCTTCCTTTCATAATATATCCCAGCGTCAACCAGGCCCCGAGAGATACAGACACCTGCAGTGTTGGTCAGCAAACTTGAGCAACACTCTCGCAGAAACGCATCCATTAAGTGGATGAAACTCGACTGTGTGGTCCCAGTCTTCCCAACTGGGTAGGAGCCGGTCGGGGCAGAAAAACCCACATGACTTCTGATGGGATTCGAACCCATGACCTCCCAGCCGGGAGTCCGCGACGCTTACCACTTCGCCAAGGCAACTGGTTCCACAAGTTTACACTTTGTGTCAGTTCTTTACTGTTCATTCAGTACTGAATGTGTGACTTCATCTCTAATCTGTCTCTTGAAGCTACAAGCACTTTTTAAGTGTACAAGCCTCAGGAAAATCATTCCTCAGCCACTCTTTTGAGTAGTTTCTACAGTCCTGAGAAAAAAATTTAAAATTTCTTTCAAAGACTAGTACCAGAAAGTTGCTCCTTCCATATAACTAGTAAGAGAGAGGGTGGAGGTGAAATTTTAACATAATTCTAATGGAGAAAATATTCCAAGTCCTTCCCCAAGAGGACCCACAGACCCACCCCCAACTCTCCTCACAGTAACAGGCGATGAGATGAAAGGCACAGAGCAGGGGAAGGGTGGGGAAGAAACCAAGTCATCGAACAAGCAAAAAAAAAAAAAAAAAATTAAAAAAAAAATTGAAGGAACAGTAACAAAATATACATTCTCTCTCCTCTCTCTCCCCCTCCCCCTCCTCTCTCTCTCACTCACTCCCATATCCCCCTCCCTCTTCTTCCCCTCTCCGAGTTCCTGTCTTTGCATATATGCATGAGGCTATTTGGTTCTGATGATGGGATCCTGCTGCTCTCAGTCTGCTGCACATGAATATCATCAGCGGCGGCAATCCATATTGATAATGGATGAGAGTGAGGGCTGGGGAAGGAAGTGGAAGAGGTGGGAGGGTGGTGCTGGTGGACTACTCTGAAGAGGAGGTGGGTGGGGAGATACATACAGAGAGACAGAGAGAGAGAGAGAGAGAGAGAGAGAGAGAGAGACAGAGAGAGAGAGAGAGAGAAAGCGAGAGAGAGCGAGTCCAGGAAAACATCAATCAACTCAAATATAGACTTGCTTGTCATACTGACCATGGAATACAACAGAAGAGTAACAAAGCCAGTCCTGGGAAATAGAACCTTTGTCATCTCAAGCAATAAAAAAGCTCACATGTATGACAAGAAACAAACAAACAAACAAAAAAACAGATTGGACTGCTGTGTTAAAGCAATGATTTGGAAGGGGTGGGGTGGGACTCTGTGTGTGTGTGTGTGTGTGTGTGTGTGTGTGTGTGTGCGTGTTGTGTGTGTGTGTGTGTGTGTGTGTGTGTGTGTGTGTGTGTGTGTGTGTGTGTGTGTGTGTGTGTGTGTGTGTGTGTGCATGTGGATGCAGAGATGGGGTGGCGCTGAGTGGTGGGAGGGGGGCTGGGGTCAATGTATGTATTTATGCACACAAGCATGTGGTGAATGCATACACTGATGTACACAAGTGTGTATCATTATGTTTACATACTTTTTTGTGTGTTTTTTTGTTTTCATAAAATGGCTCATATACCTGATGCATACCTTCCGATGTTAGTCACACTACTATAAATCATCATCTGTCAACATCAAGTGCCCAGCACAGCCCATGAAAACCGTGAAATATGAAGCACAGAAGGTGACCACAGCTGGGACTGAAAGGAATTTATTGCCACAGTAACGTTATGCAGGATACTGCTCATAAATCAACATTTATATATGCCATGAGCTTGTGCAGCCACAGCGGTGTGGTCTGGCACTTGAGGAAGATTATATGGGCAACCCCTCATGATTTGTTCACTGAAAGTTTAACCTCCGCTGTGCTTCACCTAAAATTGTGTACGTCATATTCTGTGGGTTTTTGGACTCAGGCTTTGTGAAGAAATATGACCTTGCCATACACCGTACGACTATAAAGTTGCCTTTGTTTTGCAGGAAAAAAAGGCTTTCTGAACATCATGGGTCTCCTGGAACCCATGCTTTCTGTAGGAATACAGCCTTGCTGCATATCAAAGGTCTGTGATGACCCTGCTTATGTTTCTTATCACAGAACCCAAACTTGCCATTCCTCATGGCTGTTGCAGGGCTCTACATACAAGACCTTAGCACAGGTCTCATACATGCAATGACATTGGCAAATACATTTTAAAAACTTCAGAGCACAGAGAAAAATCATAAAATGTTTGCCAGTACAGGCATCAATGCTGAGTGCCTCCATTTTGACCACCTGATGCTAGAGTTATGAACTCGGCTACACGTTGCTACATTTCATCTGGAATGCACCCTCCTCAGTACAATACAACTGATTGCATTTTGACATATGTTTTTCACCTCATGCATCATCAGTCCTGAATGAAAATATGTTTAAGGGAGTTCACTCTTATACACACACACACACATACACACACACACACACAAATGCAAACACACCACACATGCACAAAAAATGCTGAAAGAAAAGCTTCCTTATCAGACAATGACGTTGTCCCTAATTCACTATCTGTTGAGAGATCTGATCACACAAGAAGTACATTATTTTCATTAAACGCCTGCCTACCTTGCGCTGAAGAGAGCTAAGCTAAGTAACAATTTCATTCATTTTCATTGTCCTATTTGTTTGTATCTTGCCTGAAGAAGACCTAAGAGGTTGAAACGTGTTGTGTTTTGTCTTGTGACTCGTTTGTCCATGTTTCTCTTGGCGGTTCGCTAACATTTATTTCAGATTCATGCAGTGCAGTCATGTTTGGTCGATCAAGGGGTTGCGTTTTGTACGTCATGAATTACAGAATGTCTGTTGGACTGAATTTTTTTTGTTTTGTATTATTTTTCAAACATATAATTATGATGATGTTTACTGGACTAAGACTGGAATTTTTTTTTTTAAACCAATGAATTACCATAAAGTCTGCTGGACTGAATAGGTCTTTTTTTTTTAAACCAATGAATAACATTAATGTCTGTTGGATTGACGTGATTTACTTTTTTTTTTTTTAACCCATGAAGTACAATTACGGCTAGTGGACTTAGTTAAGATGTTCACCTTGAATCAGAATACATGTGGTGAGCCAAGGTGAGAATTTGTACCCATGAATGTCTGGCACACCTGATGGACTGCAGTGGGCGTTTTACCCATGAAACTCTGTGACACCAAGTGGACTCATGTGGATGCCTTTGCCAAAGAACTGCAGAAACATATGAAGGGTACTGTTGGGTGCTTTTACTGGGAAATTTTACAGAAACACCTGGTAGACTGAGGTGGAAGCTTTTCATTATGAATTAAAGTAACACACAGTGGACTGAAGCGGATATTTTTCTACACATGAATTACACTTACATCTGATGGACTGCACTAGGTACTTTTTATCCATGAATAACAGCAACACCTTGTAAAACCATGGTGAGTATTTTGTCGATAAACTATAGCAGCACCTCAGGACAAAGGTGGGTAGCTTTAACAATGAAATACAGAAATGTTTGGAGGACTAAGACAGGTATTTTCATCCATTAATTACAGCCAATGCCTGATGGGCCAAACTGAGTACTTTTACACGCAAGTTTTAATATCTTGGTTGATACCCATTAAGTATTTTAATCTATGAATTACAAAAATGCCTTGGTAGACTAAACTGGGTATTTCTTGTCTGAATGAATAAGATGGGTATTCCTACCCATAAATAATGACAGATGTTGGTGAACTATGCGGTTATTTTCACATATGAATTACAGCAAGCCAACAAGCTTAGTACTAGTAGTAGTAGTAGTAGTAGTAGTAGTAGTAGTAGTAGTAGTAGTGCTGGCTTTTGGTCTTAGGCCTTGCGGCCTATTTGTGTCCCCTCATTATTTTTCAACTTTGTTTAGGTCTGATGGCATGCCTATCTTATAAAATAACATTATATTCAATCTACACCAAAGAAAAAGTCATTCAATATCCATAGGGTCTTCATCTATTTCTTTGTAAAGTTGTTGGTGCCTGGTGCATATTTGGTTTTAGTAGGCAACACATTCCAAAAATGAGCCATTCTCTGAAAGCAAAGCAAAACTTTCTTTTGTTAGTATAGCAATGTCCGATTAAAAAAAAAAAAAAAAAAAAAAAAAAAAAAATCTTGCCATCATTGTTTCTAGTGCAATCAACTTCTGAGAATTTGGAAAGACCAAGGGACCAAGTGGGGAGGTATTTTTTTTTTCCTTCAGCAAGATACTAAAGGGTTGGGTGTAACTTTACTTGTGATTCAAACCAAACCCAAAGGATTAATGCAGGTACCCTTACCTCCATACCTCACATTGATTATCCTTCATGCTCATTAAAACCAGGCTAAGGAAACATCAATAAAAGACTGGGGACTATAAAGTGGGCGAGTGAATGAACACATGAAAAACTCTCTTTAAACCACACACAGCAACAGTGCCGAACAGAAACCCAATGCAACCCACTGGTAAACAACATGAAGCAACACATTCACACAGACATCCTCCTTAACTACCTCAACAGGTGTCGGGACAACCCAACTGCCCCTCTGGAATCCTGAACAGGTGTCGGTCCAACCCAACTGCCTCTCTGGAATCCTCAACAGGTGTCGGTCCAACCCCAACTGCCCCTCTGGAATCCTCACAGGTGTCAGTCCAACCCAATTGCCCCTCTGGAATCCTCACAGGTGTCAGTCCAACCCAACTGCCCCTCTGGAATCCTCAACAGGTGTCGGTCCAACCCAACTGCCCCTCTGGAATCCTCAACAGGTGTCGGTCCACCCAACTGCCTCTCTGGAATCCTCAACAGGTGTCGGTCCAACCCAACTGCCCCTCTGGAATCCTCAACAGGTGTCGGTCCAACCCAACTGCCCCTCTGAAATCCTTGACCTGCAGCACTCCTCAGCACGCCCTTGGCAGTTTCACCAACAAGGTCAACAGTCAGTCATGGGGGATCACTGGGTCGGTCACTTCACATCGATCTCCGGCTGGTCACTGGTTAGTACCAAACCTTCAATCACAGGCCGTTCACTGGCTGACCACTGCTTAATAAGTAATGACCAGCTGTCACCAGCTGACCATCAATCATACACTGATAAGCTGTCACAAGCTGACCATAAATCACACACTGATCAAGCGTCACTGGCTAATCACAATCACAGACCGATAATCCCTACTGACAAACCATTGATCACAGTGATCAACTGTCACTTCACCATTACCAGGCTGATGGATCAATTACCACTTCACCATTTGAACACGCTGACAGACCAGTTTTTGTCACCTCACCAATCACAGACAAGACAAATCATTTGTCACTTCACCAATCACAGACGAGACAAATCATTTGTCACTTCACCAATCACAGACTGAGACAAATCATTTGTCACTTCACCAATCACAGACTGACCGTTCCATAGTCACTTCACCGAACCCCACGTGATCAACTGTCACCGGCTAACCACCAGACACCGCCTGATCAACGGCCACCGGCGCACCCACCAGACACAGACTGATCGTTTGTCACCCGCTGACCGCCAACCACAAAGGGTGGTACAAATCGTCACTGGTTCATCAACACTCACGATCTCAGGCCGAGAGATCATCGACTCCTTTCACCAATCTCTGAGGGGGAAGAGACACGGGCAGCAGCAAACAACCAACACCTCGGAGAAGGGAGAACTGCCTGCCTGCTCACACACACCAGCTGAACGAAAGACGACAGGAAAGGGGGAGAAATAGTGAAGAAGAGACAGCGCTCTCTCTCTCTCTCTCTCTCTCTCTCTCTCCTGTGACCCGCTTTTCTAGGCCGCCGTCGGAACGAACGAACGGCAGCCTGACTGCAACAGCAGCGCCCAAATCTGAAACCGTAGGGCCGTGTGAGACGGTGGTGGTGATGATGACAGTACATGGAGAGAGAGCGAGGGTGGTGCGGGATGGGAGGGGGGTGGGGGGGGGGGGGGGGTGTGTGTGTGTGGATGTAGCGTGTGCCCGCGGAGTGGAGTGACAGAAGCTCTGGTCCAATCGCCGCTCTCTCTTCCACTCGCCATCCTCGGCCCTCTCCCAGCCTGTCTCACCCCCCCCCCCCCCCCCCCCAACCCCTTCAGGCCTTCGCCATGTGACAAACTATCCTCCCTTACTACCCGTCGCCCTTCTGTATGTCTGTCTGCACGTGGTGTGTGTGTGTGTGTGTGTGTGTGTGTGTGTGTGTGTGTGTGTGTAAGCATGCGTGCGTGCGCGCGCGCCTGTGTCTGTGTGTGTGTGTGTGTGTGTGTGTATGTGTGTGTGTGTGTGTAAGCATGCGTGCGTGCGCGCCTCTGAGTGATGTGTGTGTGTGTGTGTGTGTGTGTGTGTGTGTGTGTGTGTGTGTGTGAGCCAGGGGCAGGGAGAGAGAGGGGGGGAGGCGAAGAGAATGTGTGTGTGTGTGTGTGTGTGTGTGTGTGTGAGAGAGCATCATCATCATCAGAGAGAGAGAGAGAGAGAGAGAGAGAGAGAGAGAGTGGGGGGGGCAGAGAGAGCGAGAGGATGGACCGACAGACAGAGTCAGAGAGAGGTGATACGCGCAGAAAGACAGTCAGACAGACGAGACACATGGGTACGTGGGGTGGGATGGGGGTAACACAGAGAGAGAGAGAGAGAGAGAGAGAGAGCTCTAGGCTGTTAGCCTGGCCTGCCTTGACCCGTTTGTTCCGTCCTTTTCACACACCACGATCAATACCACTGTCTGTCTTCCAACAAGATCCCCACCTCCAACCCTTCCCCCCCCCCCCCCCCCCCCCCCGTATCCCTACTTTCCTCTCCCCTCCCTCCCCCTCTCGGCATCCCTTTGACCACCATTGCCAACTTCCACGCCTCTTCCTCCTCCTATCCCCACCTCCCGCCCTCCATCCCTCCCACCCACCTCTCGCTCCAACTCCTCCAGTCTAAGAGTGTGCCAGAAGGAGCGAATGAGGGGACAAGATATTGACGAATCGCACCCACGTTTTCACAGAGAGAGAGAGAGAGAGAGAGAGAGGTAATGGAAGGGGATATATGTGATGGGGTGGATAGCTGGGATGGAGGGGGCAGGCGGCCGAGGGTGGAAGCGATCGATTCACCTTACTGTGACTAATAATTCTAATTGGTTGACTTTAATACTACTGCCACTTGCACACTTGAGGTGGGTACGGTGAGTTGGTAGATGACATGCAGACTCAAGAGAGAGAGAGAGAGAGAGATGATGATGATGATGATGATGATGATGCTCCAGATTCCTGTGTGAATGTGTGTGTATGAGTGCGCTCACATGAGTGTGTGTGTGTGTGTGTGTGTGTGTGTGTGTGTGTGTGTGTGTGTGTGTGTACATGCGCACATCTGTGTGCATGTGCTTTGTGAAGAATCCACAACCATGACACATCTGTGTGCATTGTGAAGAATCCGCAACCATGACACATCTGTGTGCATTGTGAAGAATCCACAACCATGACACATCTGTGTGCACTGTGAAGAATCCACAACCATGACACGTCTATGTGCATTGTGAAGAATCCACTACCATGACACATCTGTGTGCATTATGAAGATGACACATCTGTGTGCGTTGTGAAGAATCCATAACCGTGACACATCTGTGTGCGTCGTGAAGAATCTACTCTGTGTGTGTCTGCTGATAGGAAAGGGAGAAATCTGAAGCTGTCAATGATAACGTTCCCTCGCTGAGCACAAAGAGGAAAAGAATGAAACCAAGAGCTTTGCTTTCCATTTCAAAAAGGCTTGTTGTGGAAAGCCCCAGACTCAAAATTCTGGACTCTGTACCTAAAGCCGAAGATGGAGTATGGCTATCTTAATGGTGGGATAAAAAAAAAAAACAAAAAAAAAAAACCGGACATGCACAGAAAGATCCCTCCCTTTGTTGGACAGATGGGATTAATACTTGCCTGTCTATACAGGAAGTGTCAGGCAGGAGTATCAGCCTGCATACGCAGAACAAGAAGCCAAGCGACCTACGTTCTGGACTTGACCAACTGGTACAAAAATCACAAATCTTAACTTTTGCTCTTGTTCAACACTCTCTCTCCTTCTTTCCCCTCTCTGTCTCTCAGCTCTCTCTACACCTCTGCTCACCCCTCCCTCTTTCTCCTCACCCCCAGCCCACTCCCCTCCCTCAAATACATAAGTATGTATGTGTGCATGCATGCATGTTCCCCTCTCTCTCTCTCTCTCTCTCTCTCTCTCTCTCTCGTTGTCACTGTGTGCATGTGAATGTTTGCGTGTATAGAATCCACTTCGAAAATTGAGATGCTAAGAGTCACTGGCCCTTGCAGTCAAAATCCAATGGGGCATTTCTGGTATGTGAAGAACCAAGCTTTTAGAAACAATTATTGCAATCACAGATCAACAGCTCAGGGTTTCAATGAGCAGGGAAAAAAAAAAACAAACTTCTGCAAAGAGGAGGGGGGGGAAAGGACAGAAATAAAGTTCTCTGACCAAACATCATTGTCTTTGCTGCTAGAGGTTAAAAAGACCCAAGGATGAATTTAAATGGTCAGTGCAATTTTCGTATGACAGCTACGTTTCATTTCAGCTACAGGTCACTTAATGCACTGAATAACACCCCTTGGTAAAAAGGGTATCACCATCTGAGACGGTGTATGTTGGCAATGCAGTCCCGGAGGACAGTGCTTGATGCGCCAAGTGAGGTTTCTCCTAGGGTTGTGAACAGCACCTGGTGTGGCTGTGCAACCCAGTTCTGGAGTGACAGTCTCTGCTGCAGTTGGTGCAGACAAAGCACGACGACTGGGAAGAAGCAGAGGCTGCTCGCTGTTGGCAATCTGAGACTAAGCTCAGCGCTATTCTGCAACTCACCTTCTTTTGTGTTTACTTGCATCTTGCCTTGATTTCAGACCACCCCCCAAAAAAAAAATCAATACTGAAAATGAAACACGGTCTGTTTTCACAACATAAAGCTCTAATGACCAATTAGCAAAAAGCCAGCTGGGAATGTGGCGACTGGGGATGAGAAAACCTCCACAGTGTTGCCAATGCTGCAAGGCTGTGGCACTGATTGATAATAAAAACATGTTTTCCAAACTTGGGAATATCTGCAAGAACAGACACTTTTGCTCCATAGTATCTTGTCTTTGTTTTCTGACCCTGTTCAGAGAGGTGGCAAAAATTTCCTGCAAAATATGAGGTATGCTGATGTAACAATCAGCTTCCTTCACACACTGAAAAACTCAAAGAACAGTTTTGGACGTGTGTGTGTGTGTGTGTGTGTGTGTGTGTGTGTGTGTGTGTGTGTGTGTGTGTGTGTGTGTGTGTGTGTGTGTGAGCATGTGTGTGTGTGTGTGTGTGTGTGTGTGTGTGTTTGTGTGTGTGTGTTTGAGAGAGAGAGAGAGGGAGAGAGTGAGAGAGACGGAAAGAAAGAGGTGTGTGCGTGTGTGTGTGTGTGTGTGTGTGTGTATGAAAGAGGGAGAGAGAGCGAAAAAGAGGAGCGGTCAATCTCAGAGGGACAGAGAGAGAGAGAGAGAGAGGGAGAGAGAGACGCAAATGTTTCTTGGATGTTTATTTATTGTTTTCCCTGTCTCATCTTCCACGGCACATCAGCCACTCATTCCAGTTCCCCTTCCACAGCCACAACCCAGCTCATCCCGCCACATACCCTTGACCAGCAATCCACCCTGAGCTGTCAATGTCAAATCATCATGGGCCAACCCACCGGAGGAGACCATGTACTGCTGCTGAGTGTGCTGAGTGACTATGGTGGTGTTCAATGTACCTGTTTTGATCCAAAACATCCAGGAAAGCACTGACTTAACACACACTACCCCCGGCTACAGACCATATCAGTTGCTTAGTAGCAGAGTCAGCACGAGGACACCACTCCTTCCTGAGGAAGCCACCACATCCATCAGATGACAGTCCCAGTGAACCTGCCTTCAGCCAGGGCACAGAGGGGAGAAATCAACACCAAGGTCACCAGCACTTCACAACAGCAGGGCATGAAGGACCACAGAATCTAACACATTTTCACTGAAGCTGATTGAAGTGTTAAGGATGATGATGAGGATGCTATGGTTTTACACTCTGATCTCTGATAATGAGGAGGATGCTATGGTTTATACTCTGATCTCTGATAATGAGGAGGATGCTATGGTTTAACACTCTCTGATCTCTGATAATGATGAGGATGCTATGGTTTAACACTCTGATCTCTGATAATGATGAGGATGCTATGGTTTAACACTCTGATCCATGATAATGATGAGGATGCTATGGTTTTAACACTCTGATCTCTGATAATGATGAGGCTGCTATGGATTTACACTCTGATCTCTGGCTACGCGACAGGGCTGTAGTCCATGCGCCCTTTCACAACATTTCCTGGTGTCAACTGAACCCGACAGACATGGACACCTGCAATGTTGGCCAGAAAGTTTTAGGAATACTCTCAAAGATGCATCCTCTCCATGGATGAAACACGACTGTGTAATCCGTCTCTTTCCAACTGAACCCACAACAAACTAGCAAAGTCAAATCTGGATAGTGGCTGGTTGGAGTAGTAAAATCCCACAAATGAATGACTCTATTGGGATTCAAACCCATGACCACCTAGCTGTGAGTCCGGCACCAACCACTGCACCACAGTGCTCATGGAGTCATACATAAGTGCAAGAGAAAGGAAAAAAAAAAAGAGATACAGAGAATGAGAAAGAGACAGAGACAGACAGAGACAGAGAGACAGAGACACAGTCACATACTACAGAGACTGACAAAAGGGAGGGAGAGACAAACAACAGAACAGGAAAAAAGAAGTTTATGACAACACGAAATAACTGTGGTTGAGAAAGAGGAACAGAGAACAGGAAACGGAAGAAACAGACATGGACGCATGTGGCTGAACAGACTGACAAGGGAAAGAAACATTGCACAACATGAGACATTTACCTTGCTATAATCTCCATCTTTTTCTTCAACATTAAACTCTGGGTCAGCACTGGTGAGTGAACCAGAGGCCTCAACCAGCTACATCCCTTTGATTTCTTCATCACAGCTGGTCAAGTGTGCAACACATGCACAGGTTTGGCATCAATGACTCCCCCCCCACCGTGTCACAAAACTTCCGGAGTTTTCCCACCATCAGTGTCATGATCTACTAACACTCAGCACACAACAGTTACACAGGTTGTGGGTTCTCTTTTAAATCTCAGACTTAACATGTGGGCTGTATGTGGATGGACATTCCATACTGATTAATATGATTCAGAAAATATCCAACAGGTTTTCTGGATTCCCAACAAAATGGCCAAAGTGTACTGAGCTTCACATAAACTGGGACAGGTGTATATCTGCTACATTTAGATTTCAATGGACAATGCTGTTAAGTGTTCTACATCTGAGAAAAATTAACAATAATAATTATGATAAAAATGCTACTACTACTAGTAAAAGCTGTAACTGGCTAGTCAGTTAGATAAACAGTTCAAACAAACAAATAAATTATCAACCGTTCGTTATGTACTATGAGATCAAATCAAGACAAAAAAATGTTAAATGTAAGGGGATAAAAATCTAGATATCAAACTTACTCAATACAGCAAACATGCACTTTTCCCTTCCAATCCATCCTCTCTCTCCCCCATTTCCCTTCCCTCATTCCGGAAAGCACACACACACACACACACACACACACACACACACACACACACACACACACACAATGCCCATGTTCTTCAAAAGCTCTTGGGGGTGGGAGGGGGTGTAAGACATACATATAGTCTCTCTCTCTCTCTCTCTCTCTCTCTCTCTGTCTGTCTGTCTGTGCATATATGCGAGGTGAAAGGTGAAGGAGAAGGGGAGTGTGATGGAGGCAGATTATGATTTAGGAAGTAAGCTTGTATGTGTGTGTGTGTGCGTGTGCGTGTGTGTGTGTGTGTGTGTGTGTGTGTTTGTATGGCGCATACTTGCATAGGTGCATGTGTACAAAACACATTTTCCTTAGAACTATTGTTTAACTACAGCATTTACTTCCCTTGAAATTAAGCATCAATAGCTCATGTTGCATATCATAACAGTGCCTGCCTCCACCACCAAGATAAGGGCATCATCAATTTCCAGTTTTATGAAAAATAACAAATGCTATCATAATCAAAAATAAACAATAAAAAGTATAATTACAAAGTCACTGAAAACCAAGGATGAAAAAATACTCAACACAGCTTTATTTTCCCCCTCCGTGCGAGACACTTAGTGAAAGGGCGAACGAACAAACAGCCTTACACATTTCTGACCCAACATTTTTGTTGCTGTAATCCGAGCAGAGGCATGTATCAAACTTGCATACTAGTTAACTAGGGAAAATTAAATACCCAGAAAGTGATGACATCATTTTTGCACAATTTTGTGTGTGTTGTCATAGTTCTAATATTGCCTGATCACTTGTGTACAAAACTTTCATGCCATATCTACGCTATGTACAGGAAAATAAACCTAGTCGAGTTTGGTATTAAAAGAATTGTCGGGAATTCGCCAATTTAGTCATCTCAAGGAGCGCAGATATATTACATTTTTCATGACAACCACTAATCATCAAACCGACAGCCCCATTTTTAATGGCTGCTCAACAATGCCGAACAAATTGCTGCCAGACCAGCTATGCACAGATGCCATTCAGTTTGCAGAGTTCAGCATGGTTAGCAGGCTGGTGAGAAGTGGCCTGCAGAAAACACCCATTTCTCTGACCTGCATTCACAGCTTGGCCTCTGCAGCTGCTGACGAGCTGTAAACTCCCCTGCCTCTCAAAAGTAACTAACTTTCTCTGAACAGCCGTGCAACCAGTTTTAACACCTGTGCCACAAGCATTTCAGTGTAATAGATGAATGCACAGCCTCCACCTCCCTATGCCCTAGTACCTTCATACCGAATTCAATGGGGAAACCCTAAAAACACATCTGTAGTCATCTCATGATGAAACCTTTGGGCCATGTTTTGATTAATCAACAGAAAAACACAAAACAGCCAAAGCATACAACCGACACATGACTTTAAAATTTATGCATACTGACTGAAACCAATCTATTGTCAGATTAATCCATGGTTGTACTGACTTTTAAGAAAACATTAAGAGCAGAATGTCAACATTTTTAATTTTAAAAAAAGGAACATGATTAACACATACCCTCCCCCTCTCGCACACACACACATACATAAACACACAAAACACACATCTCCATATGAACACACACACACACACACACACACACACACACACACACACACACACACCACACCATACCACCCTACACACACCCTCATACACTTGCACACGTACACACATACACTCACTCTCTCTCTCTCACACACACACACACACACACACACACACACACACACACACACACACACACACACACACACACACACACACACACACACACACACACAGCACAGAAAAGGGTGTTAAAAAAAAAAAAAAAAGGAATTGTCTCCATTATATTCAGTCTTGTATCCCTTTGCACCTTTGCCACCATCTCCCCTGTACTGTGTGTCCTCCTTTGAGTCCTGTCCTTACTATCATCCTCCATTTGCCAGGACAACCCTTCAATCATCAGAGCAATGGACATACAGTCGGAATATGTACTGATAATTGGTCAAACTAAATGGAATGGAAGCTCACTTATACTAAAAAAAAATCTTTTTCTAGCTAAACTAATAACTTTGGCACATCCCGGTTTGCTTGTGCAGGAGAGAAATTTATAAGTTAGCACATCACCATTGGATTAAAAGTGGCCTTGTAGAACAGGCCAGAAGCTCTTTAGCCCATATACATGCCAAACCAGTAAGATATGATAATGCAAAAAGTCACTGATTAAGGGCCTCAAAACATATTTCACTATGCAGTTTCTCTAAAGCTTAAGACTACAGCAACTGCTGGTAGCAGGTATTACCTCCCCCCCCCCCCCTTACCCCCAAAAGCTGTGCTGTACAAGTAAATCACGTTCTACATTCTTTCCCACGTTTCACTGCGCAAAAATATAGTTCATCTGAAATCACTTTAATACCTGTGGTGTCCATACTTGCTGAATGATAATACACAAACAATTAAACTCTGATGCTATATATAACCTGAAAAAAAAAGAATCATTCTTTGTTCATCAGAGGTACCGATCCAAAACAACACATGCATGCACGTATGCACCCATGCACACACACATGCATGCACGCACAAACATGCAGAGTTAAGACTAGAACAATCTCACCTTTTCTGTAGCAACTGAGGCAAATTTTGTGGCTCCTACAGCAAATGTGGACCATCCCTGTAAACAGAAAAGAACCACTGGACTAGATAAAACCTCTCTCGACTAGATAAAACCCAAATGTAAATTCCAGAGATACAGATAAAAGGAAGACAGAGAATACTAAAGCAGCCAGGCTATATGTAGTACTACAGAACTACAGACCTGTCTCTAATGTCCCATTTCTTCCAAAATGATTGAAATAGTTGTTTTTTCGCCCAACTGTCTGAACATCTCTCTGTAAACAATCTCTCGTACTCAAACCAGTCAGCCTACCGGGCTGGCCATAGTACCCAGACAGCACTTCTCAAGATAGCAAACAATCTCCTCACAGCTGTTGATGGAAACAAAGTTTCTCTTCTCTCTCTCTCCTAGATTTGTCTGCTGCCTTTGATACAATAGATCACTCCGTTCTTCTCTCAAGACTCAATGCTTCTTTTGGTCTTTCTGGTTCTGTCCTTTCCTGGTTCTCATCATATCTCTCTGATCGCACGCAAACTGTTTCAGTGAAAAGTGTTAAGTCTCCAGCAACAGCACTTCAGTTTGGTGTCCCTCAGGGATCTGTCTGGGACTGGTTTTGTTTGTGCTGTACACCCAGCCTCTCTCGGCCATTATCAGCCAACACTCTCTCCTTCACCATAGCTTTTCAAATGACAACCAGCTGTATATCTCTGCCCATCTCAGTCAGCTTCATGAAATAATCTCCTCTTCTCAAGCATGCATTACCGATATTAAATCATGGATGCACAATAACAACAACTACAACTTAACGCAGACAAAACTGAAATAATCCTCACTGCTTCGAAAACACACTATTAGAACTCATTCTCTACCTTGTTCTATAAATGTTGATGGAAACGAGATAAATCTATCAGTGTCTGTTCGTAACCTCGGCGTTGCACTTGACCAAACTCTCTCTTTCAAACAACGTATCTCTAATGTGTGCAAGTCCTGTTACCTTGACTACGTAGAATCAGCTCAGTTCCCCGCTTCCTCACTCAAATTGCCCTGAAGACTCTAATCTGTGCTTTTGTTCTGTCTCGGCTGGACTATTGTAACTCCCTCCTTGCCGGTTGTCCCTTAATGCTCATCTCTAAACTTCAAAAAGTTCAGAATAATGCCGCCTGTCTGATCTCCTGCTCCTCTAGATCTGATCACATATCACCAATTCTGTCATCCTTACACTGACTCCCAATTCAGTCTCGCATTAACTTTAAAGTTCTCCTCCTGGTTTTCAAATCACTGAATAATCTGGCTCCCTCCTACCTCTCTGATCTCCTCCATCTCTATGTTCTGTCTCTCGCAACTTATGCTCATCCACCAATTCTCGTCTGCTTCAGCTTCCCTATGCTCGTCTGAAAACTTCAGGCCAACGATCTTTCTCTTACTAGGCACCTGCTCTGTGGAATAGTCTCCCTTTTTCTTTGCGTAACACGGACTCTTTACAGACTTTTAAAACCTCCCTAAAGACACCATCTTTTCCCTCAGACTGATTAATGATATCCACTTTCCACTGTGCGCGTGTTTCCTGATGTTGAATACGCTCGTGTGTGTGTCTGCGCATGGTGTGTGTGTGTGTGTGTGTGTTTGTGTTTGTGTGTGTCTGTCTGTCTGTGTGGTGTGTGTGTGTGCGCACGCATTTTTGTGCGTGCGTGCGTGCGTGCTTGCGTGTGTGTGCGTGTATGTGTGTGTGTGCGCACTTTGAATTAGAATTATAATTTTATATGTTTTTTTCTATGATATGCATTTATGGGCTCTCTTGCGAGGTAAAGCGCTCTATAAGTATCCTTTTACATTACATTACTTTATGCTTTTCACAAAAATGGTCATATGCTAACAGACAAGTTCAGATATACTTCTCATTGCTAACAGACAAGTTCAGATACTTCTCATTTCTTCTATATTTAACAACAAAATACATCAATAGCCTTACGTCTGTAGCTCTGAGAATGTGAAACACTCTTGTCTAATTTTCTTTAAAAAAAAAAAAAAAAGCAAAACAAACGAAAAAAAAAAACTGCATTGCCAAACAAGTGCAGAAATGACAGCTGCTTCCAGGTGATAGTCTCACACCAGGTTACACTGGTAAAATATCTGAGGGTGGACTTTGTCATTCTTACACCTCAAAATCCCAAAGCTATTACTACTACTAGTATTAGTGATCTTGCAGCATGTAAACTTTCATACACAATATAAGCATGTTAACTTTCATACAAAATATAAGCATGTTAACTTTCATACACAATATAAGCATGTTAACTTTCAACACACAATATAAGCATGTTAACTTTCATACACAATATAAGCATACTAATGCATACAATGATTATGTACACATAATTCCATACTGACACAATTCAGAATGTGCACACAAGCACACACACACATGAATCATTACCCCCCTCTTTTTTCACAGAGAAAACGGGATTACCACAACAAATGTCAAGTACCTCTGTTAGAACCTTGTAGGGCCCAACCTCCCCACCCTTCCCTTCCACACATAACGAAGTTCCAACAAGTCAGTCCAGTGAATCCCCATCATATTATCCCCATTACTCTGGAACAAACACAGTTCCCTCAGTTCAAGGTGGAAGGATGCATGAACCGATCTTTAAACCCGACATTGCCATGAACATGGCACAAACACTCCCGACTATTCCACACGACAAATTTGATGGCATACTACATTAATTCTTGCCATATTTACCAGCGCCCATTTCCATATTGAGAACAATGTGTTTGTGAGTGTGCATGCAGGCGTTTGTTTTTGTGTGTGTGTGTGCGCGAGCATGCTCATGTATGTGCACGCGCACATGCATGGGTGTGTGAATATTGCAGCTGCTGGACTTGAATGGAGCCCATCATTCATAGTACCTTTTGCAGACTCCTTTTTTGATTTGTTGCTGGATTATTAGTACTGGCACTGTTTATTGCGTAGTGTGTCATAAGTGACATGTGCGTGCATACACTTTTTTCTTCTAATACAATCGTTCTTTTGTATTTGGGGGCATTCTAAATTATTGTTAGTCATGTTGGTTTAACAAAGGCCCGTTTTCTAAGGGGATTTTTTTGTTTGCGTGTTTTTTTTTAATATATACAAGATGGTGTTTTCTCCTTTCAGAGAGCAGAAAAAGACAGAATTTTTGGCGGACAACCTATCCCTATCTGATAAAGGGTTTCATGCTCTCTGTTGTCTTCGTGGTTTGATCGTAATTTTATATTGTTACTGCTATACTTTTCTTCTTTCTTTTTTTCTTCTTTTATTTCATTCATTCATTTATTTATTTTTTCATTTTGTGAATATATCTTTTTCATCGCCCATTTCTGGATTTAGAGCTACATGATCTGATGTATCAACTGCCTTCAACTTGTGACCGGAAGAACAGCATGTAATGTGCCTTTTTTGTTAGTATGCGCAGTTCACTTAAAAAGTCATCATGTCATCTACTTTAGATATAAGGCCTTCAAAGGAGGGACTTCGCACCGGTTATTTAAATATACACAGTGCCAGAAATAAGACAGATGAAATTGCTGCGATTCTTCACAACAATGGTAATAGCTTTCATGTGTTTTGTATTGCAGAGTCTCGGCTAACCGATATGATTCCAGATTCTGATATGCGCATGCCAAATTATGATGCAATCCAATTAGACCCAAAAGCATCGAGAACAACAGGGTTACTTCTTTACCTTGCTAAATCATTAACATTCAAAACTAAATCATTAACATTCAAAACTAAATCATTAACATCCAAAATAAAAGCGTACCTTGAAAAATGCAACGCAGAATCTGTCTGGACAGAATTAAATCTTAAACACTGTAAGCCAGTAACGGTAGGATTCCTATACAGAAACCCAGCAGAAACCAGATTGGTATGATTGGTATGATTCGATGATGGATGCTGCAATACTGGAATCAAAGGAAATTATTCTTTTAGGCGACTTTAACATAGACTTAACTTGTGCCTGGGACTAAATGGAATCATCCTTATGCAATGTATGGGTGGGAACAAATAATCGATCGTCCTACTCGAATCACTTAACAAATGGAAACTCTTACTGATCACATTTACGTCAACACAAAAGATAACACAGTGGAAATGTGTTCTATACAAACAGGCTGTAGTGACCATTCTTCAGTTTTTCTGACATGGATGAATAAAGGTGTCAAAATTCCTAACTCTGGACATAAGGAAATTTTTTATAGACGCTTCACACATTTGGATAAAAATGCTTACCTCAATAATCTGCTTCACTCTGAATTAGATAACGCTTGTCAGATTAGGAACCCTGACGATGCTGTGAACTTTTGGATTAGTACATTCAATTTAGTATATGATAAACATGCACCATTTGTAAGAAAAACTGTGAAATATGTCATTAAATCCCCATGGTGGGCATGGTTCAACACCAACCTTGCGCTGAAGAGATCAAAGCTAAGTGACAAACTCATTCATTTTCATCGTCCTATTTGTCTGTGTGCTGGCTGAAGAAGACCTGAGAGGTCGAAACGTGTCATGTTTTTGTCTTGTGACTCGTTTGCCCACGTTTCTCTTGGTGGTTTGCTAACATTTATTTCAGATTTGTTTAGATTTCCGCCTGCTGTCGTCTCACTTTGCAACTAGATATATTTCTAACAGAATCTATCAAATTTCGAAAGTAGAAAAATTTCTAAATCTTCATTCCAGAAAGATATTCTTTCATGTGCACATCCTTTCTCTTACAAATTATGCATCCACATTATGGGATAATGCCAGTGAAACTAATCTGAAATTAGTAAGTCATCTGCATTAAAGGACCATTAAATTAATTCAGCTGAAGTCCAATACCTTGACAAACAGTGATAACAAAACTTTAAATATTCTTCCATTTAAAGACAGACTCTACTTCAACAAATGGTTGTGCATGTACAATGTAACGAATGGATCAGCCGCGAAGAAAATCATTGCAAGCTTTGTCATCATTAGTTACAGACATACACATACACATAAACTGTCTCTTCCCAGACCTCGATGTAATCTTTATAAATAAAGTTTTCTGTACTCTGGAGGGACCGCATGGAATAATTTGCCTTCCTCCATAAATCATGTCCCTCAAAACAGACATTTAAAAAAACACTAAAAATGCATCTGATAAAAACTCTGCGCATCAATTAAAGCCATTTCCATCAATACGATCCCCTTATCCCCACTACTCACTCTCTCTGTCTCTCTCTCTCTCTCTCCCCCCCCCCCCCCCCTTTCTCTCTATGTTTGAACTTGATGTTCCAAAAATAGTTTCATTATTGTTTCATATTTGATATGAGAGTTATGTATTTGCATGATAGAAATTGTGTGCTTTAAAAAAAAATTTCTGAGCCTGTGGTTATGTGTTGTATTAGTTTCTTTCTTGATTATGAGGGCAGGATGTAAAAAATCTGCAAATCTTATTCTTTAACCCTCAATAAAGATCATTTTGTTTAGACTCAACTTGACACAGACACATACACACACACTTCAAATGTAGCATACCGATGATAGAGAAGACATGGTGTTCTCAAAGAAATCGTCCTTCTTCTCTGGCGGTGGAGCTGATCCAAAACCAACATATTTTCCACCCTGGCTTGGATGCAAATTCCTGTGGGGGGGAAACAAAATGGCATTGTTCAAAACTTCACAAACTTCCCTACACTGTGTAGTTCATAACTTCTCCCAAACCTGCTCACTGCACAGTTTCATATTTCACACAAACTTAACAGCTACACACACAAAAATTTACGCAAACTTCCCTAACCGCAATAATGTATTTCATCTAGCACATAACACCCACCATTTCATTTCCAATAACAATAAGCTACATACACACTCATACTATCATCCCCACTGATTGGATCACAAACTAACCTTTCCATTTTCAGAAAAAGACAAAGCGCCCCCATTCCCTCGCCCCAACCAGTCCCGTATCTCACCATCACCGTTCTCTTATGAGTTCTTTCATTACCCTATTTCAACACACACACACACACACACACACACACACACACACACACAATCGAAACGACACACTGACAAGAAACATAAACTGTTCATTCTCCACCATAAATGGCGATTTGAAAACAGGTCAGTCACCAACAGACACCAAAGCCTACTCACTCTGGCCTTGCAGCATTTTCAGCTTGTTTTCTGTCAAAGAAGGCTGCCTTGTGCTGGGCAATATAATCCCTGAAAACAACCACAGTTAAGTTGCAGCAACATTTTCAAAAACAAAAATCATGACTGTAAAACAATGTTGATTGTAATACCCTAACAGATATTCATCCAACAATAGAAGCAACATTAAATCATACTCATGAATAATAACTCAGCAGGGAAAAAGCCTGAATGAATGTAGTGCAGTTTGGTTCTTCTGTATTGTTTGAAACTGCTCTCAGAATGCCAATGTCACTGAATATTAGTCATGTATACTGACAGACATACAGACCACTCAATCAAGGGATTACATACTCACCTCCATCTAATTCAGTTGTATATGGGAGGCTGTATTTTCAAGAGCAAATGTCAATACTTTTTGATTCTATAGCAAATGAAACCAAACGTACGTCTGATATATACTACAACATTCAAACATGAACACGCTCAACAGTGATAATTATTACGCACAAACATGTGTCTCTGACACACAAAATTCCTGTCTGACCAGCTGGAATTCAGTCCAGTGCGTCACTAAAACATAACAAAATTTACCATGACGCAATGATTTTCTTCTGCACGCATTACAGCTCCGAACAGCACATCACGTTCAATCACTTTCATCTGATCCGCCATGATCGAAGTTGAAAAATGTAACTTTCCTCAACGTTTAGGAATGTTCTGAATCAAGAACAACTTCTGCTTGAGAACTCTTCTCTGCTGAAAACCAACAAGAATCATCCAATTAAACAACCAAGTCTATGTTTCGACCACAAAAACATGTGATTCCACCAAGCATGAACAGCATGGAAAACCGTATGAAATTCGTTTTTTAGAATCAAAATCGACCGTTCATCTGTGGCTTGCAGGTGATAATCACGGACATACGAATGTGTAGCGCACAGTGCAAAAGTGGCCAACCTACATAGTTTTGTGAAAGATTCCACGAACATTCATCACCTGTTTGTCATCAGGCTGCCAATGATCATTGCAAAGTAACTGGAACATGGTCAATAAAAAAAATGTTTCAGCACTGACAGAACTAGCTCATGTTGTGGAAATGTTGTGATGATAATCGCAGGGGACATCCCACATATTAAGTTTCAGCGTTAGAATCCTAATAATGTAGGTGTTCACATTTATTTACTTAATTTGACAATTTGCTAGCACTGGAACATGAATCAAAGTAAATCGTGTTTAGCATAATCTGGAGTGTTTAACTTTGTTAACAGCACCTCCTATCCATTTCTAATTCTTTTCTCTGTGTATTTACGTGTGTGAGTCATTCAGAACATGCTTTGTGTGTGTGTGTGTGTGTGTGTGTGTGTGTGTGTGTGTGTGTGTGTGTGTGTGTGTGTGTGTGTGTGTGTGTGTGTGTGTGTGACGAGTTGAGCCATTCAGAACATGCTTGTGTGTGCATGCGTGTGTGTGCATGCATGCATGTGTGCATGCATGCATGTGTGTGTGTTTGCATATTTGCATGTTTTTCAGTACATTTACAAGCAGTTACAAAGTGTGACCCCTAAATATTTTTGTGACCCCCTGAACATTTGGGAAACGAGTTTTTCCACACAGATTCTAATCTCCTAATCTTCAGGAAGTAATCATCATTGCTTAAACATACCAAAATAAATGAAACTAGACTGATACCGGCACTGGATGACCAACGCTTCAGGCTATGTTGACACCAACAGGGAATACCTGTAGCCCTGGATCACGTTTGAGTTGGCTCACCCACACAACAGGGTGCCCAAACTGATCCAGCTTTGCACAGCTTACTTCCACTACAACACAGGGCCTGCTTGGTTCCATTCTCACATCAGACATCCAGAGTGGAAGAGATTTCCTACCTGAAGCATCAGTGACAGACTTTCATTCCCTCCAAGTCCTTCAATGAGACATTAAACCAAACTCTCCTGCATGAACCTGATAATGAAGATATGTACTACAAACCTTCCAAACACATTCAACCCCACTCCACCTGCCTGACAGATGTAGGGTGTCATATGCCAATGGAATGAATAACACCCAAATAAAACACATGCACACTGGTACTCTCCTTGGACGTCATTCCCAAGGATGGAATGTGGCTCTTAATTGTATGATTGAAAATGGCAATTCTGAGATGATTATTTCCTAAAACTCTGGAGGTCAGACTCGAGGCAAAAAACTGTTTCTAAATTTTCAAGGGGTCACAAAAATATTCAGGGGGTCACAATTTAGAACTGCTAGAAAATATGCTGAACATACACACACACACACACACACACACACACACACACACACACACACACATAAGCACACTCTGACTGGCTCATACACATAAAAACACAGAGGAAGAGACTGAAACAGATGATGAAAAAAAAAGGGGGTGCCAATAATAAGTTGATAAAACACTCCAGATTGTGCTAAACATTTTTCATTCAGGTCCATGTTCCAGTGCTACTCAAGTGCTGTCAACTAAAAAGTAAAAATGCGAGCATCTACACTGACAGGATTTTAACATTAAGACTTGATGTGGGATCTCTTCTACAATTATTGTCAAAGAATTTCCAATACACAAGCCATTTTCGTCAGTATTCAAATATTTCATCACTTGATTATATTCCAGTTGCCATGCAATAATAGAAACCCAGTGACAAACAGGAGGCAAGTGATGAATATTCATGGAACGTTCAATGACACTCAGTAGGCTTGCCACTCCTGCACGGTAGGCAACACATTCACACGTCCATAACGGCGCCATCTTATTTCTCTGAACCGGTCATGTGCACAGATCGCCTGACTTAAAATTTGTTCTATTTGTTGGATTATAACCCATAAGCCACAACTGAACTGTCTATTTTGATTCTGAAAAGCCAAATTTTTACATGATTTTCCATGCTTTTCATGTTTGGCTGAATCACATGACTGTGTGGTCCAATCATTTACTGGGCAGTCTGTTTTGATGACTCTTGCTGGTTTTCAGTAGAGGAGAGTTCTCAAGCAGAACGCATCTGGAATGCACATTTGTGCATAAGAAATACCACCGTAATGAATGCACACATCTCAGCCATTGTGAACCTTGGGCTTAAAGCTAAGAGAGAGAGACACAGAGAGAAAGAGAGAGTGTATAAGACATCCTTATCACATTCCCTTTATTCATGGCTAATTCTGTTACTCATTAATATCACCTTACATCTAAAATTCTGAGCTTCTTCCATGCCAAGATACACAGTAAGCAAACAGTAAATAAATCAATAAAACTCATTCAACTCACTGATGAAACAAAACAATAAATCATTCAATAACTGACCAAGGTAGTTAATCAATCAATAGTCTCAATACAAGCATGAGTGGTCATTGTCAAATGTCATTAAAATAGAATTCTGATGATCACTAATAGTAACACACACACACACACACACACACACACACACACACACACAAAATATTACACACACACAAAATATCAATTGAAATATTGACTCACAGCCAGTCATCAAACATAATCTTCAATGAGTCAACAATTTTAATTTCTGGAAATTGATTAATAAAAGAAATGAACAAGTAAATAAACCAAATATTAATCAAATAGTGAATTCTTAAAACTGATTCTTAAACTGACTGAATTACCAATACAACAACAGGTAATTCAGTTGTGAGTTTGTTTTTTTAACCAGCTGCATACTGAGTTTATTTAAAAAAAAAGAATTACTTGGACAGTTTGGTCTGAACTCTGGTAGCCAGAATTGTACTGTCCCAGCTCACTGGCGCTGCTGCTATGGTGCATGTTGTTTGAGGCGGCAGAGGTTGGCGCTAGGCGCGGGGAGGAGCTGGAGGAGGTCAGGGTGGGGCGGGGCTGGAAAGCCACATAGTTTCTAGCAGAGGACGTCTCTATACTCCATGGTTTGCCCTCCGCTTCTGTGGAGATCTGGAACAATGGAAAAGAAGAAAAGATTGAACAAATAACGCAGACTGGATAAAATGTGGGCACCAAGGATGTAAACTAATACTGTGAGAAAACCTTCACACACAAAAAGAGTTTGCATATATGAGCAAACAGACTGTATACACAAGACAAAGTCTGATACTGATCTGCACAATACACACATACATCACGTGCCTTCATGTCTGAGCCCCTATCCACCCACACATATCAACATGAAAATGTTCATAAATATCAACAGACAAGTTCTGAATTACTAGTAAACATTGAGAATCTACTGCAAAAAGGTTGTCAGTGAGATGTCTCTTACTAACATGCTTCAAAATCCGTCTTTGACTCAAATACCTGTGAGAGGAATCTTCTTCCACATCATAGTGAGAGTAAGAACTCCAGTTATTGATAACACATCAAATTAGGTGACGAGTGCTAAGAAACAAAAAAAAAAAACAAAAACAAAACAAAACAAAAAAAGAAAAAGAAAGAATGAAAGAAGTTTAGGGTCACAGTGAGCATTTACACATTATTTAGACACATGATACACCCCGAGCATTTTACATCCAATTCAAGCTTAAGTACCTGAGTGAAAAAAAGGTGATAATTTTTTTTCCTGCTATCATTTTTACTTGACAGTGACACAAATGCACACACTGAGCCGGGTTCATGAGAACTGAATGACATCTGTGCGAATCTAGTCGTCGACACCTTGACTAAACAAATCTGAGTTTCTACACTTGTGTCTCAGTGCAAAACTTATCCACATACAATGGCTCCCCACTAAGTACAGAAACACTTTTGAAGCCATTAATCTTCACCAAAATAAAACATGTTTTCAAAGTATGAGTTCACAAACAGGTATTTCCCTCAGATGGCTGTTGTGAAGGATGGGCTGTCCCTAAGAGCAGCAGCACCAGTAAAATTTCATTTTCATTGTCAGCAGCAGGAGTATTTCTCACTTACCAGTTTACTTTCATCAGCTCCTAGTGAAAGAGCGACTGAAAATACTGCCCTGGAAGTTCTGATGAACCAGTCTGATAATAACTGTCTGATAAACACTGTTGTCTGTTAGCTGTAACTGGGCACCATAAGACTGATAACGATGAAATTATTTCAAATAGTTGTGATTCTCCTAAAAGTAAGATGAAATGCTATCAATTTCATTATTTATACTATTTGTTCAAAACTCTCACCAAGCAGGAGGCACTATTATAAAGGTTATCCGAAAAAAATCTGAGTGCATGTTTTGAAACTGAAATGATAGCTAATAGCCGCTATAACTGATCCAACAGTATGAGAATTACAACCACAGTAGGCTTTCTGACACTGTCAAAAAAATTAAATAAATACTTTGATAATTATTTATCTTCAAGCCCTTTTTTTTTTTTTAAGTTGAACGTCTGAAACGTATAAACCAATAGAACATTTCACACAAACAGAAAAAAAAAAAAAAAAACCCTGCTGGGGTGGATTCCTGTGATGCCAAAAATAAGTGGCATTCTTGTTTAGAAATCAGCCCTAAATCACCTACATGTATACATACTTTTCTTTCAAGTGAACAATCACCAACACATAATTTTTTTTTTTTTTGTGAACATAATAATACATTAATTTTGTTTGTTTCTTTATTTCATTTCTAACTATTCATCCACAACATACGATTAAAAAAAAAAAACGTGACAAGCACGTTCAAGCATACCTACTACCCTTTCAAAACAACTCCAAAGCATGCAGTCTTAATGAACATGTATACTTGCACAATAAAACACTCTCTCTCACAAATACAAGCACCCAAACATTTTGCTACAAAATGCATGTGACACGAACACACAAAGCCCAAACAGACAACAGACAACTGCACATACATATTCTGTAAACGTATCGAGGACTGACATGCAGAACCCAGTATCTCATTGCACATACATATTTCTGTAAACATATCGAGACTGACATCCAGAACCCAGTATCTCATATGTACATAGACTAAGCACATACAGACAGCACTGCACACATTCATGCACATACATGTGCACTCACTCATGTGAACACACATAGACAGGCACATGCCCTATCACACACGACCACAGCCACCACAACCTTGTCTTTGTAGAGAGCACTGCTTTGCTGTTGTATTTCTCCTGCAGAGACATCCCCTCACGGATATCAGGCTGAGACAGGAAAAAACTCCTTGGCCCGTCGGTTTCCGCCCACCTTCATTTTCTCCAGCTCTATGTCTTTCCACTTGTCCATGGATACAGACCGCACAAAACTGAACACACACACACACACACACACACACACACACACACACACACACACACACACACACATACATATGACAACACTGCAGTCCATAATCATAAGTGTATTGAAATCAGGGGAGTGGAAACATCAATATCAATTACAAAGATGCATGATTTAAAACTAATGAATAAATGAATTAATGACTGAGATGTGAGAATTTAAGAACAGGGTCTCATGGCTATGACTTAACAGATGTGCGACTAATGCATTAGCCCAATGTGCTGGTCAAACCTTGGTACCTACCTTACATTGGCTGTGTGCCATTATCATCACTGTATGTGTGTGTGGTGAGTGTATACATGTGTGTGCATAGATGTGTAGACATGGACCCATGTGCTTATGCCCATGTGTATATTTATGTATGCCTGTGTACATTGGTGTACATGCATGTGTGTGTGTGTATGTGTGTGCGCATGTGTGGCAGTGCACATGCATTTGTGCGTGCGTGCTTGTGTGTGTGTGTGTGCGCTTGTGTGTTTGTGTATATATACATGTGTGTGTGCGCACATGCACCTTTGATTATTTGTGGGAATGAATGTTCAGAAGATGACATAGTAACAAGAATTATAAACAAGAATACTAACACACACACACACACATGCACGCACACACACACACTCACACACACACACACTCATATCAATGGACTCTCCACTTTACACACCTGCATTGCCCCATTGTTGCGCGCCCATCAGCGCACACACACAACAGTCTACACTGGAGTCCAGCAAGATTCAAAGTCTTATTTCAGATGACGTGTGTTTGATCATCTGTGTCTGTTACCCAAAAGGCCCGGTCTGTGTCTGGCCTAATCTCTAGTTTCAGTATTGGCCCTGAGATTATTCCAATATTTGTTTGGTTGGTGATGCTCTTTGCTTTTCATTTAAGTCTGGCCACTTCCTCTCTTGATGTTCAGCTCTGAAAAATGGTCTATGGTATAGTGATTTTGCTCTTGTTTTTAGAGATGATTCTTTAGATCTCTTGTTGCATCAGATCAGCCAAGCTGTAATCCAGTTCCTATCATTGCCCTGCCTGCCAGTGTGTCTGCTCTCTCATTTCCTTTAACACCTGCATGTCTTGGACAGTACATCCATATGAGTCTCTCCAGTGGAAGATTGCACATTACTTCATGCCATGCAGGGCTTCCTATTCCACTGTTCACTTTCTGAAGTAGGTAAGGTTCATGGAGCCCATCAGAATCATAGCCTGTTGATTCTAAACTGATCTGTGGATGAGAGCCAGTGGATTGCACACATGTGTGACTGCTTCTACTACCATTGTTAAGCACCCTGTAGCCTACCTGGGCGCTATAGAAATTGTCATTATTATCATTATTGTCAGATTTTGAACTTGTTAAACTGTATGCACCACTGTCTTCATGGATAATGATTAATTCTGCCAATCTGCTTCACTGTATGAGTATTAAATTATCACTAGACTTCAACACAACCAGAGATACTGATAAATGTCATGGAAAAGACAAGGGCTGGAGGGCAAGGCTGAGGCTGTGAAAGAGAGAGGAGGATGGGGGGGGGGGGGGGGGGGGGGGAGCAAGAGGGTGAGATCAGCAGGGCAGTAATGGGAAGAAGGGGGCGGAGGAGAGAAGGTGGGGGTGAAAAGAAGAAGAAAGAGGGCATAGATACAGGGAACCCAAGATCAATGTAGTACATCAAGCTCTAGTACTACATGTACCTCTGCTTTAATTCAATAAAATATTTTACTGTGCTTCTTTACACAGCATCAAAAGTAAAACAAACAAACAAAGAAAACCTCACAAAATTCATTACAAAGTATTAAGAACATAGTAAATATCAAAAGTTCATCACAAATTACCCCAATGACACAGGAGTAATAAATGATGTGAAATTTGAAAATGAAATATCTTGTTGAAGTTTTACATGCCATCTGAAAACATTCTTTGTGTCTAGCTCTGTTATGAAGCGAATTGTAGAGTGTCTGTATCTGCATGCACGCGTTTGTAAATTTTAGGATTTATAGTGTGTGTGAAGAGTGTGTGTGTGTGTGTGTGTGTGTGTGTGTGTGTGTGTGTATGGACGCATGCATGCATTTGTGTGTGTACATGTGTGTGTGTGAGAGTGTACACATGTGTGCATCCATGCCTGCATTTGTGTCTATAATAAGTGTGTGCGCGCTTGCGTGCATGTGTGTATAGTCTGTAAATCTATGGACGAAAAGAAAACACAGGAAAAGGGATAAGTTTGCTGTTGTTTTTTTATAAATATTTTAAACATCATAAACATCACATGTTTAAATTAATATCATTATCAAGCAGATTGTACAAGTGAATTACCATCGTTGATTAACAAGCTTTCAATCATGTTTAAGAACAGATTCCTTATCAAAAACATGCCTTATGTGACTGTAATATTTAATTCTTTGCAAACACTGAACAGCTACAAAAAAAGGTCAACAATGAACTAATGCACACTCTGACCATTTAGTCAGTAACTAAATTGTATGTTTTTGTTTTTAAATTCTTACTTTACCATATGATAAAGTTACAATACAAATCATCCAATGGTCATCTGATCTTCAATTCCTAGAGAACAATTTCTATGCTTGAAATTAATGACAGCCTAGTCAGTGAGTCACTAGGTTATAGATCTCCATTGTCATATATAATGAAATGGTGTATAATTTCCTGTGTCGCTGAACCATTCTCATGTTCACATCACACA
>JADBJO010006523.1:107832-110332 GCA_016801955.1 Conus betulinus
TGTCTTCATCACAACATAGGAGGCCCCACATATACTTTAGCTTGATATCGACACCATAATATTCCACGACTTAAAAAAAAAAAAAAAAAAAAAAATCTGCGCTCGTCAGCATGCGCGAAGGACCTATTAATTAGGGGGAGGAGGGGAAAAACCTCGACAAAAATGTTTTCGCAGCGAATAGAATGAAGGGGGAAAGTGAACACACTGTCAGTCACAACCACAAGGGCAATACAAGGCGACGAGTGTCAGTTTCAGTTTCCTCAGTTTTCTTCCTCGCTCCGTCCTGTGCAGGCGGGAATGACTGGTGGGTGACAGGGTTTCCTTCTATTGCAGCGTTTTCCTCTCTTTCGGTTTTTCAGTGTCCTTCTAAAGCTGCCAGAAATTGGGAGGGGAAAAAAGGTAGGGGGGTGTGGGGGGGGGGGGGGGGTTTGGGTTGGGGGGGAGGAGGGGAGGGAGCAGTGGAAGAAGAAGGGTGACGGAAGAGGGGGGGGGGGGGGGGGGGAATGAGGGAAGTAGAGAAATCGCTGCTGATGCATATTAGCCAATTGTATACTCAAAGCCGATGAATGTTTAGGCAGACGAACACTTTTCTCCCCCCCCACCCCCCTCCCCCCCCCTTGTTTCCGGTGGTTTTTTGTTTTGATTTTTTTCTTTCAATCCACCCCCCCCCCCCCCCCCCCCCCTCCTTTTCTTTTTTGTTTGTTTTGTTTGTTTTGTTTGTTTTGTTTTGTTTTGTTTGTTTGTTTTTGTTTGTTTGTTTGGTTTTGAGTGGTTGTGGACGGTGGGGTTTTTTGGTTTGTTTTGGTTTTCTTTTTCGATTTTCTTTCCTCCCCCCCCCCCCTTTTTATCGTTTTCCCTTTTCGTTTGGTTTGTTTGTTTGTTTGTTTTGTTTTGTTTTTTTGTGTTTCGTTTTTGTGTTGTTTGTTTTTTTTTTTTTTGAGTGGTTGTGGACGGTTGGGTTTTTTGGTCTGTGGTTGTTTTTTTTGTTTTTTTTGCCGTGTAATCGTTTTCTGAAATGTTGGTGGATGATATATTTGTTTGTTTTATCTTTCTGGTTAGTTTTTTTTTTTTTTCTTTTTCGTCGCTTTATAGACGTTTACGACGATTGAGGTCCACAAGTGTTGGGTACAGACAATAGGGCGGGCGAAAAAAGGAAAGCAGTGAGAGGGAGTTGTGTGGGGGGGGGGGGGGGGGGGGGGAGCTACAGGACTGCAAAGCTGTGATGGTTGCCAGTGCCAGGTCGGAAATTCATGGTGGAAGAGGTGTGGGTTTGGAGGGACGGGGGAGGCCGGAGAGGAGGGGGGGGGGATGGGGGTCATGATCTATGACTTATTCGAGTGGATTAGATTTTAGCACGCAGTGCTGTGCCACAACAGACCACAGATCAGTGTGTTTGCCTCACCTCATCACACTGCAGAGGTCAATCGCCCCCCTGGTTTAGAGTTGTCGGCCTGTGAACTACCCAGTCACCTACCAAGGAGACGACAATTCTCTTTGGGGGACATGGCGCGGGGGGAGGGGGAAAGCAAAAGAGAAGGTTGGGGGGGGGGGGGGGGGGCGCCGAAGAGGATGGCTGCCAATCAACATTTCTTTCGTTTTTTTTCAAATGTGTAGCCTCTACATTTAGTTTGTTTCTAATGGAAGATAACTCGACGGGTTTGTTAACGGAAGCAAGCCGAATACGAAAATATAATTGTTCCCACTTCGTTGTTTATTATTTTAATTATATCTGTTGTTTCCGTGCAATAATTGCTTGATGTTACAGGTGTAGGCGAGGACGTGAATCGTCGACCGTTGTTACGTAAACATTCCAGGCGATTGGGTGGACAGAGGACATCGGCTTTCCCGTCGTGGGTTCTGGCCCGCCACAGGGACACAGACTTGGTCCCGGGGACCTTGGCGTACTGTTCGTTACAAGCGTGAAGTGGGATGTTGTCTGCTTTTCGTCGTCGGCAGGAAGACCAGCGTCAGATCTCATTGGATTCACATCAACCTTATCCCTTCACCCCTATCCTTCTGTCTGTCTGGAAGTCTGTCTGTCTGTCTGTCTGTCTGTCTGTCTGGCTGTGCTGTCTCTCTCTCGCTCTCTCTCTCTCTCTCTCTCTCTCTCCTCTCTCTCTCTCTCTCCTCTCTCTCTCTCCTCTCTCTCTCTCTCTCTCTCCTCCCCCTTCTTTCTCTCTCCTCTCTCCTCTTTCTCTCCATCTCTCTTCTCTCCTCGCCCTCTCTCTCTCCCCTCTCTCCTCTCTCTCTCTCTCATCTAATCTTCTCTCTCTCTTCTCTCTCCAGTCCTCTCTCTCTCTCGCTCTCTCTCTCTCTCTCTCTCTCTCTCTCTCTGTCAGCCGTAGCCCTAGCATAAATCCGTATTTATTACGTCGCCTGTCATCCGTATTCACTTCATGAAACGCACAAATACGAACAAGCGAATTGTGTACACACACACACACACACCAACACACACACACACACCACACGCACAAACATTCTTAAACGCACTTCGGCA
>JADBJO010006523.1:120332-131930 GCA_016801955.1 Conus betulinus
ATGACAACCACTAATTATCAAACTAACAGCCCCACTTGTAATGGCCGCTCAGCAATGCCGACACATTGTTGCCAGACCGGCTTTACACAGATGACATTCAGTTCGCCGAGTACAGCACGGTTAGCTGGCTGGTGGGGAGCAGCCTGCAGAAAACAGGAAAAGCGTGGATCAACAAAGGAATAGATTTTATACCGTATTTTCTTTTCCCCTCCAAAATGTCCATTTTATGTCTTATGGACAATTTAAGCAAACGTACGATGTTGATGTCAACTTTGTGACCTTTGTCTAGTGTCAAAGCAGCAATGTTTGAAGATATACAAAAACAAACAAAAAAAAAAAAAAAAAAAAAAAAAAAAAAAAGATGGCAGTTGAAAACGATAAGATATGCATTTGTGTTTCAAAAACCTAATGTCCATTTCTAGAGAAAAAAAAAAAAAACATATCCTTCCAAGGTGTTATATACGATTGAATAAGAAAAAAAAAAAAGAGTGTTGTGAATGACTGGAAAAGCTCTTTTTTCTGTTTGTTTGTTGTTTGTTTGTTTGTTTAACATATTCATGAAACTTCTGATGACAAAAAGAAAATGGTTCCAACCGGCCGATGTCTTAGGACCAGTTTGGAACTGAAGCCAGTGGGTGTGTACTGAACAGTGATCGATGTACTGTCTGCGATATGTTTGAGGACACTGTTTTATGCATGTATTGGCACTGTAAAGTCCGTCAACGGTTTGGGACAATACTAACTGATTTATAGCAGGAAATATGTCTGTTGATATTTGATTTGCAGACAACCGAACCTCTTGGATTTGATCAACAACAACAACAACAAACATATATATATATATATATATATATAATATATATAATACACACACATATAGTATATATATATATATATATATATACACACATATCTATTATAAATATATATATATATAATAATAAACTAATAAATTCCAAGGATAAGTACCGAGCACCATTCCAGCAACTTACAGAGCAGCTTGGTGTGGCAATGACTGCAAGAAATATTGAATTATAAACAAAGCTTGCTCTTGTGTCTTAGATTGTAGTAGAAATAGGGCGGGGGGGGGGGGGGGGGGGGTAATAAGCCTTCATATCTGTAGTGGTAGATCATTCTGCCTAACTAACAGTATGTGCTTGAGTGGGTGTGAATGGGGAATAATAAATGCTTCTCAAATGAACCTTCAGCAAGCTTATAGTCCTCCAAAGGGGGAGACATCTCCAATATAATATATATATATATATATATTATATATATATATATATATGGTGTGGTGTGTGGGGGGAGGGGGGGGGAGGAAGGGTGATCGGACCGGCTGACTTTATTAAGCAGTATTAATTTTGGATATCACCCCTTTGATGGCTGGCAGCGTTGTGAAGGGACTGTTCTTTCAGATTGTCGTCATTCACGTGCAAAGGTGACCTCCATTGGAGAAGACTAGATTGTATGACCTTCCCTCCCCCCCCCCCCCCCCCCCCACCCCCCCCCCCCCCCCCCTTTCCCCCTGCCAGCCGCTTCCCAAAGCTCCTTTCGGCTTCGCTCTCTCCCGCCCCCCTCCCTCCCTCCCTCCTCTCTTTCTCTTTCTTTTTTTTTTTTCTTCTTTTTCAAATCTAAATTTGAGGGTGATGTGCATGTGCGCGTGTGTTAGTGTTGTGGGTCTGTGTGTGTGCAACGTCACAGGTTAAACCACACTCTCTCGGCTCCCAGGCATCACGGAGACATTTCCATTTCGCATCTAGTTCATATTCATACACACAATCACTCTATATCCTGAGTATTTACTAACCCCCCACACCTCATCGCGCGCCTCACACAACGGCACATCAACAGTCGTGCATTCACAACACCATCACAGCCATCATCGGTGGGGGGGGGTGGGTTGGTGTGGTGGTTTTGGGTTGTGTGTTCGGGAGGGTGCAGAGATGTTATTTTGTTCCAAAAGGGCGTGGGTCCCTATGAAGATAGTTTTCCCCGACACTGAGCGGGGGTGGGTGGGTTGAGGAGGTGGCGCGATGCGTTGCTGTCGTGGGGGGTCTGGGCTGCTGGGCTGGCGGGCAGGGCAGAGTCGAGTGGGGGGGTTGCGTGTCGTTGGTTGGGCGTGCGGTGGGGTTTGTGGTTTGGGGTGGGGGGTGGGGTGGTGGAGGGTGTGTAGCGGGTCGCTGCGGTCGGGGGCCGCGCGCGCGGGGGGGCTCGGTCCTTCGGGTCGCTGGGGGGGTGGTGCGGTTGCGGGTGGGTGGCGGGCTGGGTTCTTGCGGGGGCTCTCCGGGGGGGGGGGGGAGCGGTCGTGGGGGTGGAAGCTCTGTGGGGGCGGGGTCCTGCGTGGGCCCCCTCTGGGCGGCTGTGCCCCGGGCTCGGCCGGAGCCCCAAGGGCGGCATGCCACGGGGGGGGAGCTAATGACTGGCGCGGGAGTTGGCAGGGAGGGGCCGTGGAAAGCAAAATGGACACAGGGGGGCCGTGAGCCGCAAAAAAAAACGGCGGGGGGGCCAAACAGGCGCGCGGAATCGCCCCCCAGCCCTCCGGCCGTAGCAGGCCGGGGCGCCCCCCGTCTACGTACCAACTCATGCGTTCGCGTGGGGCCGCCTTAACGTCACTCTACACCCCCTGCATCTCAACGGCCCGGGCTCTATCGCAGATCCCGGGAGACCTCGTCTCTCGGTTCAATAAAAATCGTACCGGAAAGTCTCACGTACTACCTCTCTCCTCCTCCTCGCCCCTCAAAAAAAACAAAACTCCCAAATCTCTCGCCTCTCCCCAAAAAAAAAAACAAAAACTGGAACTCAAATCTCTCGCTCAAAAAAAAAAAAAAAAAGCCAGGATCCCTCCCCACTCAAAAAAAAAAAAACAGGGCCACCTCCTCTCGTTGGCTCCTCCCTCCTTCCTCCCACCTCTACCCTCCGCAATCGCGGGAAAAGACTAAAGAGAACTCTCCAAAAAATAACCAGCACTCCCCAATCTCAACGACTCTCGACAAAGAGGTCAAAAACAAGGCGTGCATACGGGCTTCTCTCCCCTCCACTCTCAGTCAAAGTCTCTCTCTCAAATCGTCTCTCTCTTGTGCTGCCTAATTCGTGCGCTTCGTCGTGTGTGGGCATGTGTGTTTTCCATTCCTGCCCTACTTGTTAGATCATATGCATTATATTGTCGTTTTTTAATACTATATGCTAATTCTTGTAGTCGGGTTTGTATGTACATTTCCATATTGTCCCCCCCCCCCCCACCCCAGCCCACTCCACCCCCACTCTCATCTCCTTCCGCTTCATGTATTGAATTTAGTTTCATTTCTATTTTCATTGTTTTTTGTTTGTTATTATATTCTTTTTTTTTTTTTCATTTGTCTTTCTATTTTCATTTGATGGTTCCATTAATGATTGCATGCCGCTTTGTTTGCCTTGTTTGCTTTCTTACAGGATGTCATTTCACGTGCATGTTGTAGTTTCTACTCAGGGCGAGGACTGGGTGTAAAAAAAAAAAAAAAAAAAAAAAGCGCATCAGTGCTTATCTATTATCCTCGTAAATAAAGAATTTTGTCTTTCTTGTGCTTGGTCCTTGTCTGTCTTGTCTTGTCTTGTCTTGTCTTGCCTCTCTCTTATCCTTCCCTCCCTACATGTTGCAGGTGTCCATTCGCCATCTTGAATTCATCTCTTCTGCTTCGATTTTTTAAAAAAAAAAAAAAAAAAAAAAAAAAAACCGGTACTGTTCAGTGAGAAATTCGTCACCTTCTTGCTCGCATGGTGTTCTGTTTCTAAAACCGATGGTCCTGCGACTCTAAAAAAAAAAAAAGAAAAGAGGAAAAAAAACAAGTAAAAAAAGAAAAAGAAAAGAAAAAAGAACAATAAACAGCATCTTACATCGGGGGCAGGCTGTGGATCTTAGACATGTTTCTAAACGAGACAATCGAATTTTTTTTTTTTTTTTTTTTTTTTTTAGTTTTTTATTTCAAGGTAATCAATTCACTCCTTTCCTCTAGATACTTCCAAACTGCCTCGGGATGGTCGGACAGCATATAGAACAAGACAAGACCAGACAAGACAAAAAATTCTTTATTTACGACGGATACTGATAAGCACTGGTGTGCTTTTTTTTTTTTTTCCAGTCCTCGCCCTGAGTAGGGTCACCAATATATCAACATACAGATGAATGGCACAAAAGAAGCAAGCAAAAAGTGATAGAACTACATACGATACGGATACGAGAGAGAGAGAGAGAGAGAGGAGAGAGAGAGGCGAGAGAGAGAGAGAGAGAATTTGGCCAAACAGAATCATAATCATCATCGACCTTTCCCTCCTCAGGGTCTACTCAGTAGGACTTATTTCGGTGAACTGGACCAAACAAAAAAACAAACAAAAAAAACAAAAAAACACAAAAAAAAGTCTGTGCTATCTTTCGCCTTGTGGTCTCGCACGCGCCACCACCACGCCGGGTTAGCGTGGCCGGTTATTTTTAGTAACATACCACCTCGCCAGCACACGAGCTCCTGGGGTTTTGCTGACGTCAAAATTATCGACGTGAAAATCCAGTCTTCAGTAGGCGATAGGAGAGCGGTGGTGGGCAGACGAGGGGGTGGAAGGGGAGGGGGGTGGGGGGGGGGGGAGGGAGAGGGGAGGGGGGGGGGCGTGTGGCTCCCTTTTTAAACAGGCCCATTGCGTGGGTTGAAAAAACCAGGTGCAGAGTGGTTTGTTGTTGTTGCTGTTGTTTTAAGTGCGAGGCAAGAGTGGGGAGGGATGGGTAGGGGAATGGCTGGGGAGGGAGGGGGGGGGGGGGGTGCAAAATCGAACGTTCAAGGTTGCTGTCTCTCTCTCTGGCCAAGACATTGGACCTGTAAACATGTTTATCCCAGGGAGGTGTCGTAACGGCTTCAGTATAGGTGTTCAAAAGGACTTAAGAGTGTGCGGAGAAGACGGGCGAGTAACGAGGGGGTGGGCGTGGGCGTGGGGGTGGGAAGGGAGGGGAGTGGGGGGGGGGGGGGGGGATAATACCACAAAGACACACGCATGCACTCAAAACCCGCTCGAAAGAAGAGTGAAGCGTGGTATGTTACAGTCAGATTTGATTAATGACCTGACCAGTACAATCAGGTTTAATGACCTGACCACTACAATGAGGTTTAATGACCTGACCACTACAATCATGACCTGACTACTACAATCAAGGTTTAATGACCCGACCCTTTCAATCAGTTTTAATGACCTGACCACTACAATCAGGTTTAATGACCTGACCACTACAATGACCTGACCACTAAAATCAGGTATAATGACCTGACTACTACAATCAGGTTTAATGACCCGACCCTTTCAATCAGTTTTAATGACCTGACCACTACAATCAGGTTTAATGACCTGACCACTACAATGACCTGACCACTAAAATCAGGTTTAATGACCTGAGCGCTACAATCAGGTTTAATGACCTGAGCGCTACAATCAGGTTTAATGACCTGAGCGCTACAATCAGGTTTAATGACCTGACCGCTACAAACCGCTACAATCAGGTTTAATGACCTGACCACTAAAATCAGGTTTAATGACCTGAGCGCTACAATCAGGGTTAATGACGTGACCGCTACTATCAGGTTTAATGACGTGACCGCTACATTCAGGTTTAATGACCTGACCGCTACAATCAGGTTTAATGACGTGACCGCTACAATCAGGTTAATGACCTGACCACTACAATCAGGTTTAATGACGTGACCGCTACAATCAGGTTTAATGACCTGACCACTGCAATCAGATTTAATGACCTGACCGATACAATCATGACGTGTTAATGACCTGACCACTACAAATCATGACCTGACTACTACAATCAGGTCTAATGACCCGACCACTACAATGAGGTTTAATGACCTGACACTACAATGAGGTTTAATGACCTGGACCCCTGACCACTACAATCAGGTTTAATGACCTGACCACTACAATCAGGTTTAATGACGTGACCACTACACTACAATGAGGTTTAATGACCTGACCACTACAATCAGGTTTAATGACCTGACCACTACAATCAGGTTTAATGACCTGAGCGCTACAATCAGGGTTTAATGACGTGACCACTACAATCAGGTTTAATGACGTGACCACTACAATCAGGTTTAATGACCTGACCGCTACAATAAGGTCTAATGACCTGACCGCTACCATCTGCCCTCTACCATCAGGTGTAATCACCTGACCACCCCCAACCGCCACCTCAGGCGACACAGCCGATAAACAATATTATCCCACAAACACAGAAAGCCAGAGGAAGGGAGGAAGGGAGGGTGGGGGGGGGGGGGGTGGGGGTGGGTTGGAAGGGGTGGATGGGTGGGAGATGGGGGGGGGGGATAGGGGTGAGAAGACATCATAACCCCCCCCACCACCACCCACCACCCACCACTCACTCACCCCAACACCACCACCACCAAAACAAAGGGAGTGTAGTGTGTGTACTCAACAAGACTCATCCTCTGTGCCCCCCTAAAACAACATGATGCAAAGAAGGGGAGGATGAGGGGGGGGGGGGGGGGGCGCGGAAAATGTCAGTTCACTAGATTAGCCTTCTAGTTCCCCACCCCCACCCCCACTCCCACCCCCAACCCTAAACCACAGAATTCTGTAAACATCCGTATGATTGGTACCCGCGAAAAGATCGTCGTTCCCTTTTACTGTTCAGCTGGGGGGGGGGTGGGGGCGGGGGGGGGGGGGGGAGGGGGGGGGGGAAGGGGGGGGGGGGGAGAGGTCCGAGGCGAGGCGTGTGGCTGGCCCAGTTGATTAGGGCGTCAAAAAGGCCACGGTCAAAGACTGTGAGTTCTGGTCTCGTGAGCGCCCACACACACGAAACTTGCCCCCCCCCCCCCCCCCCCCCCCCCCACACCCCACCCCCACCCCACCCCACCCCCCCTCTCCACCCCCACCCCCCACCACCGCCCTTCCACCAGCTGCTTTATCTGCATGTGTTGTCTCTGCGCTGTTCGTGGGGTCGTGGAGGTGTTAAGACCAGGCCAGTTAGTTTCTCCACATTTATCTCCCCCTGCCAGATACATTTTGACCTCAGGTAGGCGGACACACACCAACCCTGCACATACTCGTGTAACCCGTTCAGCTTAGATGTGCTGATGACGTAATGTCGTTCCCACTGCAGCCTCGGCCCCCGTCAAACCCTCCCCCCCCCCCCCCCCCTCCCCCCCCCCCCCACCCCCCTCCAACTCTTTTCCTTCCATCCTGGGTTGAAAATTAACATGAACATAGCTGCACACACGCACGCACGCACGCTTACGCGCATGCACGCAGGGTCGGGATTTTCTCTCACTATGCGACCGACTCGCAACTGATTTGTCGCTCGTAACAAGCTGATCGAGGTACCCGTTATGTTGGTCCCTTATAGAAGCGAGTAGAGTGTGTGTGTGTGGTGTGTGTGTGTGTGGGGGGGGGGGGGGGGGGGGGGGCAGCGCGAGCGCTTGCGTGAGCATGTGATAATCAATGTGTGTGTGTGTGTGTGTGTGTGTGTGTGTGTGTGTGTGTGTGTGTACACGTGTGTTGCGCTTGCGCGCGCATATGATAATCAGACGGCAGAGTGAGTCCGTGCGTGCGCGCGCGAGTTACTTTGTGTGTGTGTGTGTGTGTGTGTGTGTGTGTGTGTGTGTGTGTGTGTGTGTGTGTGTGTGTGTGAAGAAAGAGAGAAAGAAGCTACACGTGTGGGCAGAGGGAGGGGAAGAAGGGGGGTAGGACGGCTGTGTGTGTGTGTGTGTGTGTGTGTGTGTGTGTGTGGTGTGTGCGTGCGTGCGTGCGTGTGTGTGTGTGTGTGTGTGTGTGTGTGTGTGTGTGTGTGTGTGTGTGTGTGTGTGTCTGTGTGTGTGTGTGAAAGAAAGAAGCTGGACGTGTGGGCAGAGGGAGGGGAAGAAGGGGGGTAGGACGGCTCTGTGTGTGTGTGTGTGTGTGTGTGTGTGTTGTGTGTGTGTGTGTGTGTGTGTGTGTGTGTGTGTGTGTTTGTGTTTGGAGGTAGGGCAGTGTGTTTAGGGTGGTGGGAGGAGGAGTAGGGAAGGCATAAAGGGAACAGAAAAGTGGGGGGGGGGGGGGGGGGGGGGGGGGGGGGGGGGGGGGGGGGGGGGGGGGGGGGGGGGGGAGGTGGGGGGGGGGGGAAGGGACAGTGCAGTGTGCATTGCACCTCGGGACCACAGCCCTGGAACAAGGGGAAAGCACTCCCGGCAACTCCCACCATCCTTCTCTCTTCTCTCCCCCTTCTCGCCACTGTCCTCCGTGCTGCGATGACCCAAGGAAACAACGGAGTTGCTTGGGATTTGCTGGACGATAAAGTGGGGGACGCGGCGCTGGGCGGCTGCGGTGTGGGTGTGGTGTGTGGGGGTGTGGGTGGGTGCACATCAGATCTGATCCGGTCATACTCTCCAACACTGCCAGGAGTGTTTGCCCAGTCAATAGGATGGGGTTTTTGGTTTTCGTCCGATAAGTGCTTTTATACTCAGTTAAATCGTCATTCAGTCTGTCTGTTTGCCTACCCCCCCTAAACCCTCCCCCCTCCCCACTCTCTCTCTCTCTGTCTGTCTGTGTCTGTCTGTCCTCTCTCTCTCTCTCTCTCTTTGCATGAATTAATATTATTATTCATCGCATGTGGAAGAGATCAGTAAGATACAGTGTCACGTTCATTGATTAAGGGATGGTCGAGACAGTCTTAAAGATGTTTTTTTAAATCTTACTGCATTACTCCTGTGCGTTGAGGTCATAAGGAAATGTACGAATGTATTGGTTTTTGTTAACCTTTGATTGATCACACACCACGAATGAACGGTGTACTATTTTTTTGCGACGCAGGAAAGGATGAGGGAAATGTTTTTGTTCTGTTACCCCCTACCCATCCCCCACTTGCTTCAAAAGAACCTCTTGGTGATGGACAATGAAATATCAAAGTGTCAGAAAAGTGTCTGTCTCTTTTCTCTGTATGCGTGTAAAAATGAGCGCAACAGGCGTGCTGTGTGTGTGTGTGTGTGGTGTGTGTGTGTGGGTGTGTTGTGTGGTGTGTGTGTGTGTGTGCCTGTGTGTGTTTTGTTGTGGGGGTGTGTGTGTTGTGTGGTGTGCGTGCGGGCGTGGTGTGTGGGTGGTGTGTGATGGTTGTGGGTGTGTGTGTGACGTGTGTGTGTGTGGTGTGTGTGTGTGTGTGTGTGTGTGTGTGGTGTGTGTGTGTGTGTGTGGGTGTGTGGTGTGTGTGTGCCTCCTTGTGGGTGTGTAGTGTGTGTGGTTGTGTGGTGTGGGTGTGTGTGTGTGTGTGGCCTGTGTGTGTGTGTGTGTGTGAGTGCGTGCGTGCCGTGAGTGCGTGCGTGTGTGTGTGGTGTGTGGTGTGTGTGCTTTGTGTGTGCGTGTGTGTGTGCGTGTACGTGCAGGTGAGTGCGTGTGTGTGTGTGTGTGTGTGTGGTGTGTGTGTGTGTGTGTGTGTGTGTGAGAGTGGTAGGTACGTGGAGAGGGAGCGTGTGTGTCGTGAGGTGTGTGCTGTGTGTGTGAATTGTGTGTGGGTGCTGTGGTACATGCAGGTGTGTGTGGTGACTGGAAGGGTAGGCGTAGGCGTGTGATTGCGCGCGCGCGAGCGTGTCTGTGTGGTGTGTGTGATGCTGGGTGGGAGGGGTAGGCGGCGTGCGTAGGGTGCGGTGCGTGTGTCGTGGTGCGCAAAGTTGTGTGGGGTGTGTGTGTGTGTGGGAGAGAGAGAGAGGAGAGCTGAGAGAAGGGAGGAGAGAGAGAGAGAAACGATGGGAGAGAGAGAGAGAGAGAGATGTTATGCTGTTATAAGGGTGAATGAAAACGAGGATGAAACATGCCAGTTACGTAAAATGGACAAAGGTGTATAGTAAGCATAATATGCGCGCGCATCGCACTGAGGGGAAAAAAAAAAATAAAAAAAAGCTCGGGAGCGGAGGAAAGAAATGAGAGATGGTGGAAGGAAGAAGAAAGGAGCAAGCCTGTGGAAGGAGGGGAGATGAAACAGAGACAGACGAGAAAGGGGACAGACACACTGGACAGAGACAGAGAGTGAGGAGAGAGGAGAGTGAGAGAGAGAGAGAGAAGAGAGAGAGAGAGGAGAAGAGAGGAGAGAGAGGCAGTACAGAGAGAAAAGAGGAGACAGGGACAGGCAGGACAGACAGACTCATTGACAGGCTGAGAGAGGACAGAGAAAGAGAGGGGGGGGGGTGGGGGGGCAGAAAGAGGACGGACAGACGGGCAGACAGACAGACAGACAGACAGACAGCAAACTAGGTCACTGATCAATATCACAGGAGCACTAAGGAGAAAGCAGGCTGACCGCTTATTGATTGAAAACACAGAGAGAGAGAGAGAGAGAGAGGAGAGGAGAGAGAGAGGGAGAGAGAGAGAGAGAGGGAGAGAGAGGGAGAGGAAGGGAAGCGGGATTAGGAGAAAGGAGTGGTGAGGGGGGAGGGGGGGGGGGGGGGGGGGGGCGACACTTGACAGGTAGAAGACTGACAAGAAAAAGACACAAAACCACACGTCACAAATACGGCGGCGCGGGCACATTACGAGGGAAGAAAAAAAAAAAAAAAAAAAAAAAAGACCGATCGAGCCGGCCCAAGCGCTAAAATCAAAACATCACCCCGCCCCCACCAACCCTTCGCAAACCCTCGTCCCCCCTAATCCCTCCCCCACCACCCCCCCCCCACCCCCCCCCCCCCCCACCAACCCCCCCACCCCCCATTCCTTGAATCCTCCCTCCGCCACACCCCCCTCCCTCTTTAAAACCACCCCTCATCTTCACCCCAATCTCTCCTCCACCTCCACCATCACCACCCCTCTCCAATGCCCAATCCTCCTCGCTCGCCCTCTTCTTCTTCCTCCAATCCTCCTCATCTCCTCTCATCATAATCATTACCACCACTGCCCAAACACCGGACGACAATCAGGATCACCTCAAATCCACTGGCATCCACCTACTTTCCCCCTTCCTGATGTCTGTCGTCTGGTCGCTGTCTGTCTGTTTGTCTCTCTCTCCTCCTCTCTCTCTCTCTCTCTCTCTCTCTCGCTCTCTTACTCTCATCTCTCTCCGTGCGCGCACGCGCGCGTCCGCCTCCTTTCCCCTCATGCAGTCTGTACGAGTAGACTCTGTCTGTCTCTCTATCTACCCCCCTCTCTCACATCCTCTATCTCTACTCCCCACACCACCGTCTCTCCAACACCCTCACTCTCTTCTCCCATTTGCCCTTCTCTCTGTTTGTCTGTTCTGTCTGTCTGTCTGTCTGTCTGTCTGTTCTCTCTCTCTCCTCTCTCTCTCGCTCTCTCTCTCTCTCTCTCAACCCACCGTCGTTTCCACCTCCTCACTCCTCTCATCCCCCCCCCACGTCTGTCTCTTCTCTCTCCCTCTCTCTCTTCTCTCTCTCTCCTCTCTCTCCACACTCGTCCACATCCCATTTCTATTGTCTGTCTGTCTCTGTCCCTCTTCTCTCTCTCTGTCCGTCTCTGTCTGTCGTCTCTCTCTACTCCTCTCTCTCTTCTGTCCGTCTCTTATCTCTCTCTCCTCTATCTCTCTCTCTCTGTCCGCTGTCTGGTCGTCTCTCCGTATGTCTGTCTGCTCTCTCTCTC